>QANZ01010258.1:93536-126509 GCA_003254925.1 Chamaecrista fasciculata
CTATTCAAAAGAAATCTTATGAAAAGGAGAAAAATCTATAATATTAGAATTCTAAAGACCCTTTTATAATTAATTCTTTATGTTTTGATCCCTTTTAGTAAAGGGAAAGGACTTAAACGCATAAGAGAAGACTTTTTGGGAGAATTTTGACATTTTAACTAACATTTGCCGTTAAATCATAACAGAAAAAAACCTCAGGGTACCAAATCGCTAACGGAGTAAACCACGGGGTACCACAATGCAAAAATTTTTCTTTCAGGGTACCAAAGGGGAACCGCCCCTAACCACAGGGTACCAAATTGCAATTTACCCTAATTCAAAATATTCAAATTGGCCCTAAATGCTAGCAAAATGATTCATTTTGGTCTTAAATATTGATAAAATGTTTCATTTTGGTCCTAAACTATTGAATTTGATCATATTTCTCTTGTCTTTTTATTTCAAAATCATAGGACTTGTTAATTAAGAAAAACTCATAGCTCTGAATTCTTCGCATTCGAATTTGAAACGAAAAAGATATGATCAACTTTATTTGTTTGACCATAAAATAAGTGATCTACTTTTAGGATTGATTTGATCTTGTTTGCTGACGGTCCTAACTAGATAGAGAAAGTACTCTTCGAGAACAATACGTCGCTCTACAAGAAAAGACTACTTTTGTGACGGAACTTTTTTTGTCACAAATCCGTAAAAAATCTTATTTTTTTTAAATAATACAAATTAGTTCATTAATTAGTACAATGCCAAAAGATTAAAAAAAAATTGTACTAATTTGGTCCCCCAAACTTTACACTTAACTGTCAATTTCGTCCCCAAACTTTTTTTGCTATCAATTTTGTCTCCAATGTTTCACTTTTTTGTCAGTTTTATCCTTTGACTAACTTTCAATAAATTAACGACAGACTGCATCATATTTTTCAATCTGAGTTAGGATTAAAGTTTCTTTTTCTATCAATTTTATATTATGTATCATTAGCCACATAGATTCTGTCGATAATATTTGGCTAAGGTAATGAAAAAAAAAGCAAAGGATAAAATTGACCAAAATGTGAAATATTGGGGACGAAATTGCAGTTGGTGTAAAGTTTGGGGACGAAATTAATACTTTTACCAAAATTTTATCTAAATAGAATACAAATTCCACCAATGAGTATTCACTTTTTGTTCCACCAATAATATAATACCAAGTGGCACTTTAACATTTTTAATTAAAAAAAAAACTTTAACTCAAATACTCACTCAGAAGCGAGTAATTGAACTACTGCAATACATTTTAAATTTTTGTTACGTTTTTTATTTGCAACAATTTTAATCTATTGTTATTTTTTTGAAAACTTTTTTTGCAACGATACGAATTGCTGTCTATTAGTATTTTTTAAAAAACAAGAAATTTTTTTATTTACGTAAGAACATTTTTACTTATTATTAATTATAAAATATATTTTCTTAGAAATAAAATATTAAAAACTTAACTATCATATTTACATATTATTGCTAAATAATTATATGTTGTTAATCAATTTTTTGTTATTGTATATTAAAATTATATATTAATAATTAAATTGTATATTTTTTTAAAATATAAATTATCCATCAATCCTTTAATATTTAAAATTAGATTTATTGGTATAATTAAATGATTTGNTTGTGAGATATTGAATATTGTTTTGCTTGATATAATTATAGTAATAACTTTTTGATTATCTTTATTGGGTTAGGATGGTAAAATTCGTAATTATTCTCTAGGGACTTCATCTTCTCATCCCTCCATCTTCATTCTTTTATCTTTCATTGTTTTCTTTATGTTATTTATTATTTTATTTATTTTCTTATTTTCATCATAATATTTATAAAATTCACAAAATATCAAACTTGAATTCGTAATTATTTATGCAATTATTTGTTATACTCATCCAAGAGGTTCCACGATAGATCCGACCTTAGATTGTGCACTATTATATTTCTAAATAGGTCATGTGTAGCATAAAATTATTGGTGGACTCAATCTAACCGATAAACCTATCTTAAAAAAATTTATATTATTCAATTTATTTAATAAAACGAATTATTATCTATTTAATTTGTAAAATACTAATTATTTCTCTAAATAATTCAAGTTTGCTTTCAAAAATTCGTTGGAACGCTGCAATTAGAGTTAGGTAGGATAACACTACATTCATTTTCCAAATTTAAGACTAATATGTAATTTTTTTTCTTTTTGCCATATATTTTCAAAATCATGTTTGACCCTAAAAAAATGTATATAATTTTCATTTTAGTCCTCAAATATCATGATCCAATGACTTCATGTAAATTTTGAAACTATTTGGGGGTATTTTATAATTTTTGCAAAAAATCTGTGAAATTCATCTTCCTCTCGATCCATTGAGACGCACAGTTTTTTAGGACAAAATTGCATTAGTTTTTAGATTTTGGAATGATTTGTAATTTTACTCTATTCTAATATTTTTCAAAATTATGTTTTGAACTCAAATAATTTTATAATTTTTATTTTATTCCTCAAGTATCATGATCCGTGGATGTTTTTGTAAATTTTGAAACTATTCAAAGGTATTTTGTAATTTTGCAAAAAATTTTAAAGTTCATATCGTCCACTGAAACTACAATTTTAGTTAAAATTTATGAGTTGATGGTTGACCCCCCATTCAACTTAAATTCTAGTGAATCAATTTTTTATCCAAGGTTTGATCCATTATTTAAATGGGTTGGATTAGATTGATTAATTTCATAGTTGGGTAGAAAGTTTTTGAGTTGATTTTGCTACTTATTCCAGAAAAGAATTAGTTTTAGTTAGCGATTCTTTGGTTGTATTAGAACCAACCCTGTTGCCAATTTTAAAAAATTGATGGTTACAAAATGTTTTATTTCAAAATTCAAATGTTGGTTTATTCTAATCTTGAAAGTCAATTACATTACCCCTCCATGGTCATCCATGGTCATCAATATTTGATTGGTCACTCTGCTCACTTAAAGTAACACCATGTTTTCATAGCTATTGCCTTTAGAATGCGCATGTTTGATTCTTTATATATTTTCATACTTAAAGTGGCTACAATTGAAGTGGGTATTTCATATAAAATGCATGTTATATGGAGATGTAGATTAGCAGTTAGATGAAGAACTAGATTGTAGGACCTCCACAGGGACATTATTTTGATAGAACATGAGAACATGTATAAATAGAAAAGGAAGTCCATAGGCACATTAAACGTATATATTTCATATAAAACATACTGCTCATAACATACTTCTTGTTGCATTTTATCAATTCAGATGCAGTCAGTTTCTTCTAAATTATGATTGCCTATTCAGAAGGAGGATATTAAGCAGGTTGAGGCAGTTTTGAAAACATGTCGAAATGGTCATTAAACGAATGTCAAGTTGATGGAAAATTATAAACTCAACATTTTTGCAAGTGAAAATGGTTGTCAATCAAAACAAAAAGTAACAAATCCGAACTCTTCTAGTTAGGGGCAAATGAAACCCGATCGGGCATCGGGCTAGGTTGAGTCTAGCTCTTGTAAGCCTGACTCCGTTATATACCCATTATTTTATTTTATTTTATTTTTTATTATATATTTATATTTTCTTTTACAAAATATTTTTTATTGTAAAAAATAAATATGTATTATTATTTTTATTAATTGTATATTAAAAAACATAAAATATATATTTAATCTCAATTAAATTAATATTTTTAACAAATAAATCAAATTAAATGTTTTTTAATAATAAAAATATCACTAAAATGATCTAAAATTAATTTCTTTTTATCAATATATACAAACTAAAAAACATATAAAAGAAATAAATGGTTTAAATAAATAAATATAAAAAATTTTCGAAAAACAAAAATTTGGCCAGGCCCAACTTAACCCGGTGACACGATTCAACCTGTGTGCACCCTTATATGTAAGAACTTGATTAATCCTTGGTCTTGAAAATTATTATTAGGGTTTGGTGGGATAGTAGTGGAACTAGTGGTGAGACTTGTTTCACAGTAATTAAGATAATAATTATTAGACTCACAACAACATTATTATTACTTATTTATACTATATTATGTCTTTGGAGTCTTCTGTTGGTCCTTCTCCAAAAACATATGTTATACTATAATATTAGAAAAGAACTAAATAAATTATTTATTTAAATATTAAATAAAATTTCACTAACATCACATCCGAGAATTCCACAATTTTCTCCCTATTTCTGTCTCTCATCTCAAAATTTAAATTGTAAATTTCTCTCTCCATAATTAACAAAACTTCAATATTTTTTCTCATTATTAACTCATTTCAAATTTTTTTAAATTATAAATATATTCTTCTTTTACATTATATCATTATTAGTATATGCATGATTAGAGATGGTTAACACAAAACACTTAAGGATCGGAGGACCAAAAAATTAAAAAAATTCATGAAATTTTGGTCTCATGCCTACTTTCAAGCAGCCTAATTTGACTTTATTTGCTAACGAATCCAACTGCATAAAAAAGGACTTGTTAATAGTAACACGTAACTTCGAACATGATGCATTCGAATTTGAAACGAGAGATATATAACTAATTTTGTTTGTTTGAAAACTTTATATGACTAATGTTGAATAGCTAACTGTGTTAATTTATACGCTAATTGTGTTTATATGTTAATAGCATTGGCTTTATATGACTAATGTTGTTATTATGGTTGTTATAATTGATGGGCTTAAGCCACTTTATAACGGATTAGGTCAAAAATTAGTGACCAAAGTATTCAATCGCCGCCATATCATATGCGGTAGCAGCTTCTTCTTAATTGGGTAGCTACAAAATTACAAAATAATGAATTCAGAAAAAAGAAAAGTAAACTAATATATAATAGAATGCAATGAGGTAGTTTATTAAATAATAAGGGTTAAAGGATGATTTTGGTACTAAATGTATGTCTTAATGTTCATTTTGGTTCATTATGTTTCAAAATGTTCAAATTGGTCCTAAATGTATACAAAGTGTTTCATTTTGATCCCAAACTATTGAATATGACTTATTTCAAGTTTAAACGTAATGAGTTTAGAGCTACGTATTGTTCTCGAAAAGTATTTTCTCTATCTAATTAAAACCGTCAACAAACGAGGTCAATTTGGTCCTAAAAATAGATCATTGTTTCATAGTCAAATAAGCAAAGTTGATCATATCTCTCTCATTTCAAATTCGAATGTGATAAATTTAGAGCTATAAATTCTTCTTAACAAGTCTTTTAAACTTGAAATGAGAGACGAAAAAAATATGATCAAATTTAATAAGTTGGACCAAAATGAAACATTTTACCAATATTTAAGACCAAAATAATCATGTTGCCAACATTTAGGATTAATTTGAACATTTTGAAACGGCATACATTTAGGACCAAAATGACCCTTTGGCCAATTTAAAAATTAAATAATAATTTTTTTCTTAATGTTTAGCTTCATTTCATTGTTTCTTGTACGTTTTGAAGATGTGTGTCATTGAGAAATTGATAATGAGACAAGAAAGATAGACGTGAATACGAAGCAAACTACAGAACCAATTGCGGCCCTTACATTACACGAAAGATCATGACATACTACAAATACACAATTAAAAGACCACGAAAAAGGAAAGCAAAGGAAAGAACCCAAAAAAAAAAAGAAAACACAACATATAGTCCCTCCAACAGAAAAAGCAGAAACAGGCTGGATTGGAACTTGATGATGATAAAAACATTGAAAAAGAAAAGGCTAAAGCACTATTTAGTCCCAAATGTTTACCCAAAATTCTGTTTTAGTCCCTAACTCTTTTCCTTTTTTCAAAATTTAGGGTAAACATGAATGAGTTAGACACGTGTCCCAGGAATAGGAGTGGGTGTAGCCTTATGCATTGGATCTCCGGTGGTCCCTCCGATGCCGTATTGGTCGGAGTCGCGATAACCGGGGCCGTATCGGCTGCTATAGAGGCCTGCGTGTATGAGTAGCAAGTACAGAAGCTGCGTGAATGTTAGGAGTATTATGAATGCCTCCACTATTCGAAGCCTCCACCCTCTGTGCCCTCCTATATTTATCTGCTTGCAAGCCAACCTATAACAGTACAGTACAACTTTTGTTAATTACAAATACCACAGGATTAATAATTATGACTAAATTAATAATTTAGTCTCTAAAAAATAGTCCCTAAAAAGTGGAAACTTTAAATACACAATCTTTAGTTTTTTAGAAGACCTAATTATTTATTTATACATTCATTCCATATTTTCTAAAAAATGATTCAATCCTAAACTATTATTAAATTAATAATTTGATCTCTAAAAAAATAAAATATAAAATTTACTTCTTAAAAAATTTTAAAAACATGCTTTTTCTATTTATGATGAAAGGATTAAATAGTATAATTTTTAACCTACAAAAAAGTCTATATAAAGACTCTCTTTCAATTTTTTAAAAACTAAATTATATATTTTAATTTTAATTTTTTAAAGATTTAAATTAACAATTTTTTAAGAACTAAATTGTTAATTTAACAAGAAAAAATAAATGCAACTTGATCCTAGCTATGTTAATTTATTTATTTATTGGGTTTTTACCCAAAAGCTAGGAGAGTGACGGCCCAAGCAACGATTGCTGTGGCTCCTGCTGATGCTAAACTATCAGTCCTCCATGTCCTAATGTGGTTGACTCCTATGAATTTCGATACAATGCCCAGAATTGAAGCTAGCATCGCGAAAATTAAGAAGAACATTGTAGCACCATTTCCTCCAAAACCTGCCAAAAAAACAACTCAAATAATTAATGTCGTTTTCGTAATTAATTTATATATACTTTCAGATTGACTCATAACTAAAAAAAAAGAGTAAATTACATTTTAGTACCTTATAGTTTGATCATATTTCATTTTGGTAAGCTATGATATTCTCTATTAACACTTTAGTATCTTTTGGAGTTATTTTGTAATTGGCCAAAGTCCTATTTTGGTCCCTCAGTTATGCTCAGTGTTTCAAATTGGTCCCTCAGTTATTTTTAGTTCCATATTGGTCCCTCAATTTTCCAAAACTTGGCACAGTTGGTCCCTCTAACGGTTTTCATCCATTTTTCTGTTAAAAAAAAGATAAAAATAAACTTTGTTCTCCTGAAAGTTTTATTTTCTTATAGTAACGTCATTTTCTTTTTATAATAGGATCAAAACATAAGAAAAAAAATAAATTAAGATTTTAACTTAATTTGTCCAAAAACACTTTTCTTTCTCTCTCTGATGCGAAGCCGTAGTTGTAACAGTGGAAGCGGCAGTATAATCATCGGAGGAGGACCAGAATGTGGAACGCTCTGCTTCGAATCCCAGCGACTTTGTAGTCGAAGTCCGGCTTCGCGAATGCCATGGAAACCGGTGTCAAATGCGAAAGATACAAACTTTACTTCCTAACCACTTTTGTTAAGAAAAGAAATCGAGCTGGCGGCACTAGAGGAGAGAGGAGGAAGACGAAGAAAATCTGGAAGAATTTGTGGAGATGATGGGAGGTGTTGCAGCGGCGGAGAAAGGAAGAAGATGAAGGCATAGTGTGAAATTCACAAAGACCCTCCATTTATTTCTATTTTGTGGTGTTTTAATCCTATTACAAAAAGAAAAAGATCTCACTATAAGAAAATAAAACTTTCAGGGAAACAAAGTTTATTTTTACCTTTTTTTTAACAGAAATATAGATGGAAACCGTTAGAGGGACCAACTTTGTCAAGTTTTGGAAAACTGAGGGACCAATATGGAAAAAAATAATCGAGGGACCAATTTGGAACATTGAGCATAACTAAGAGACCAAAATAGGACTTTGGCCTTTTGTAATTTTAACCATAACAAATTTTGCAAAAATTACATATTAACCTCTAATATTTTCAGAAAATTATAAATTAGTCCCTAATACATATTATTTAAACTTTAAATATTTTTCAGACTGACTGACTCATAATTAAAAAAAAAAAAAATAGTACTTACTGGGGTGGTAGGTTTGGCCGTTGATGAACCTGTTAAGACACCAACTAGCAAAGCCAAGCACAATGAAATACATCACCAAATTCAGAAATAGCAATGGAGCTGCAACGTTTCTTCCCACTGTAGCCATTATGATACTATATATATATATACTTGTGATTTCTTTTTTCTCTAAATTCTTTCTTCAAGCTTCGGAAACACTTTCAATTTGAGATATTGCAGAAATGATTGATTACTCCAATCCAATGTAGTGAGCAATATATAGAAGGTTCAAAGGAGTTTACAAGATACGTGTCAAGCTGCAGCGTTTTGCATGTGTGCTCTTTGAGTACAGGTGTTAGGACACGTGTCGAGTTCTGTATGTTTCTCTCATAAAATTCTCTCTCTATTGAAATCTCGAACTTTAATATTAAACGGTGCGTTATCCATACAAAGAAAAAGGCGTTTCAGAGCATCATTTGCTTAGACACCAGTACACTACCGTCCAAAGTCTCGGTGAAAAATTAAATGCTCATCACATCATATTATAGTTTTTGTTGTTTTTCTTGGAATTATCTAATGAGCAAACCCCCTTTTTGGTCCCTCAATTGTTACTGAGTCGAGGAATCGGTCCCTCAATTGTGGGAAACTACAACTCAGTCCCTCAATTGTACACTTCCGTCTACGTTTTGGTCCCTCACGTCTGGTCCGTTAGTGATAGAGGTGTTAAGTGATGACGTGTCACCGTTATCTGATGAGGTGTTTGTTAAATGCTTAGTTGGCATGCCAAATAAATATCCAAGTCATTTTCCATTGCCACCTCATTAAAATAAATTAAAATCAAAATGAGAAGATGAAAGGCTATGCGTCGTGTGTATGTATGGGATTACTGACTCACAATATAAAATTTCCCAAATCAGCAAAAGTGGTCCCAAACCCTAATGGTCCCAAATTCTGTCGAATCCTCTGCGCGCTCTCTCACCCTAAGCATCGTGCATCGTCGCCGCTCGCAAATCGCCGCCGTTGAAGTCGCCCGCCGGTCAAGATGCGACTGAAGTCCATCGGTAACCCACGGTAAGCATATCGTGTTTGTTTTCTCTGTTTTTGTCTCATCGTGATAATTGAAGGCGGTTTTCTGTATGGACTGATAATCGAAGGCGGTTTTCTGATAATTGAAGCATCTCGGTCTATTAATGTAGTGTTCATTATTTCANACCATGTGTTGGAAGAAATTGCAATAAATCTCCTTTTAACATATTTAATTGTTTTATAAGCAGTTTAGAATATGTTCTATTTGTGAGAATTATACTATGCCATCTATGGTTGCTTGTCTGGAGAGCCATTTTTGAGTAACCAAAATGTTCAAGGTGCTGCTTTACAAGTTATTATTTTTATGTTTGCCCTCAATTGTAAGAGTGCTGCTTTATAAGCAGAGATGGCTGACAAGGTGTTTGCCACGTAAAAATGACAAAAAAAATGACAGCTGAGTCAAAATTGAGCAGAGATGGCTGACACTATTAGTCCCTAATTATATACATTACAGCTGAACAATTGATTTGGGTTTCATTTGAGAGGAAATGAGTTTAGTTTTATTGGTATGTTATGAATGACTCGTTCATTATCTTACAATATTCTGTCATATGACTAATTATTTATACAAATATAGGATTAATCTGAATTTTTTTTCAATTTCCATGAGTTATCTTTTCTTAATTTGTTTCTTTCTGTTCTTTTTCAAAATTTAATTTATCTCTTTATTATCCAATGTTAGATATGATGTAAGTGGTTCTTAAGGATAAAACTTCTATGAACTCTAGTTGCATGGTTAGTTTTTAGAGATACTTAATTCATTTGATAAGAGCATGAAATCTGAATACTTCTGTTCTGTTTTTCCTCTATCATCATAGTCTTGAGCTTAGTAAACTCCTGAGAGTAGGATATAGTTGATTAATTGGAGCATTAGGTATTTCAATTTTTATAGATAATATCTCAAAAATTGGAGTCTAGGATATTTCTTTTAGGAGAGCTTGATTGTGAAATAGTTATATAAATGAGAGATGTTAGGTATGTGTAAAAATAGTTGTTATTTAGATTGTGAAACAGATATATAAATGAGAGATGTTAGAGCTTGAGGAATTGTGTTAGTTTATAGTTATGAGCAACAACGTAGCTTTTGCAGATGTTATGCCTTGCAAATCAAGATGGAATAATTGCTACAGTTAATGCTTTGTGAAACTTTGTGATGGCGGCATACGCTATATACATCCTGTGGTGAGTCCACTGAGGGTCGTGATTGGTAATCATAACTGTTTAGATATTAGAATGGTTTACTATTTTCAGCGTGGAGGGGTGAGGGACTTTAATTTTACAGGTCTTTGGTTTTTGTAGCAAGAGATTAAAAGTGTGCATGTGAGTATGAAGATGAAAGATGGTAGTCAGACCTGAGTGCTTTTTTATGTAGAGAACAGTGTTCTAATAGAGAATGATAGGAGTAAGATTGATTGGGAAGGAAGCCTTAAACAAAACAATAAATCTCCTTCGTTCGTATATTGGAATATATGCCATCTTTGGAGTTTTCTCCTGTGAAATTCCTATTTTAGTGAAGATGTTAATGAAAAGAATTATGCTAACATTCTATGTAAAACCTTTATGAAATTTAGTGCCCTTTAAAGATGTCTAATGAGACTCCAACTTTAATAATCCCTGCAGAAACTCATTTCTTAGCCAAGTAATTTGCTATATACAGATTCTGGAAGAAAATATGACTACTCCATGATTAAGAGTACTCTTATATCAATTTATGCTTCTTTCTCTTGGAATTTTCGTTAGCAAAGTAATTGGAACAAATATAAATAGCAGTGAATTGTCTTTCTCTCTGAAGAATCTGATTAATGCTTAACTTGGTAGCTTGTAAAGCGACTTTTGTAATTTCATGTTTGATATGTACGGATATGAACTTTGGGGAGGATTAATCATTTTTCAATGAAATATTTGAGATTTGAGTTTAATGTAGACGGGTTGTGTTCATATCTAGCTTATGTTCATCATCTATAACTTGCAGATTAAACTTGCATATTAACTTAATTGTGTTGTTATTAATGTAGACGGGTTCGTGAAGGCACCGTGATAAGAGTTGAAGATGACTCTACATCCTCTGACAACTATGATAGTGCAGAGGATGAAGTTTACAAACCTGGACCTGAGATATTTGAGCCTGATGATGAAGAGGAAAGCCCCCAAACAAAGAGAAAGAGAACACGACATCAAACAAGAAAAGGGAAGGAGAAAATTGTACATGATGACAATGAAGCCCCAGCTAAAACAATGAGAAAGAAGAAAGCCCCAGCTACTTCAAGAAGGAAAAAGCCAGCAAGCAAAGGGAAGGGAAAAAATGTTGTCTCTGATGAGGTGGATGACGATGAGGTGGATGACAATGAGGTGGAAGATGACATTTCTCCCCTTGATTGTGTTGTTGTCTCTGATTCAGAAGATGGCGACGATGAATTGACACAATTTCTTGATGCTGAAACTCATGGGGAAATGGAATTGGATGATGATGGCTATGACACTGAAGGGCCTGATAGATTGCCACTTTCAGAGGATGAAAGAGAAGGTGGGGTAAGTAATAAATATCCCAAATTTAACTCTGATTCCGAGTTTGGTCATGTGAAGCTTGAACAAGGGATGGAGTTTAAGTCGCTAGATGAATTCAAGGCAGCAGTGAAAGACTATAACATTCACCTTGGCCGTGAGTTCCGATTCAAGAAGAATGATAAGAAACGATGTCGTGCAAAATGTTCTGGCGAAAATTGCCCATGGGAGATTTTATGTAGTTGGAGCAATGAGATTAATTCTTATCAAGTGAAGACCTACAACAATCAGCACACTTGTGCCAGATTGTTGAAAGTTAAGAAGGCAAATTCCAAGTGGATTGCAAAGCAACTAGTGAGGGAACTTAGAGCTTATCCAAGTATGAGAACCCCAGAGGCATTTGACTGGTTAAAGAGAAATAGAGGGGTCATAATTGATGAACATTTAGTCTATGCAGGATTGGTGAGGGCCCGAAAAATTGTAGAAGGGTCAGAGAAAGCTCAATACAACGCACTCTGGGACTACACGAATGAGTTGGACAAGAGGAATCCGGGTTCCTCAGTCAAACTTGGGCTGAAGGTTGTAGATCCGACTGGGCCTCATTGCTTTGATAAATTGTACATATGTTTGGAGGCATGCATGAGGGGGTTCAAAAATGGATGTAGGCCACTGATAGGTCTTGATGGATGTTTTTTAAAGGGCTACTATGGAGGAGAGCTACTTACAGCAGTTGCCCAAGATGGAAACAATTCGCCTTTTGTGATCGCGTATGCATTTGTTGATGTTGAGAATACAGCGAATTGGAAATGGTTTCTAGAAAGGTTACATGAAGACCTTGGAGACTATAAAGAGAATGGCTGGAACTTTATCTCTGACCAACAAAAGGTTTGTGTATTTTTATTATGCAGAACTGTTATCGGCATTTCCTCTATTCATGGATTAATGATTGTTTTTTCTTGTAGGGCTTAATTAAAGCGTTGGAAGAGGTTATGCCGGGTGCCCCTCACAGATTTTGTGTTCGACATTTGTGGGCTAATTTTCGTAAGCAATGGAAGAATGCTGAGTACAATCTCTTGCTTTGGAAATGTGCAAAAGCCACAACAATTAACGAGTTCAATGAATTAATGGAGCACATGAAGAGGATATGTGAACCTGGCTGGAAGCATCTGAACAAGCTGTCACCTCAGAGTTGGTGTCGAGGTGCATTTTCTCCATACCCGAAGAGCGAAACACTATTGAACAACGCCTGTGAGCAGTTCAATTCAGCAATTGTTTTGTATAGGAGTAAGCCAATCATTACATTGGCTCAGGAGATTTTAATGTGTTTGGTCCGTAAGATGAATAGGATGAGGAAATTGACAGCTTCTTACACAGGAAAGCTTACTCCGAAGGCCCAAGCTAAGTTGGACAAAGCGATAAATGAAAGCTTCAAATGGACACCCACATGGGCTGGTGACCCTGATAATTTTAAATTTGTAGTGGAGTGTAGGCCAAAGAAACTCGTGGTGGATTTGGGTGCACACTCTTGCACTTGCAATGTTTGGGATATAACTGGCATTCCATGTGAACATGCAATTGCATGTATGGCACGTAACAACTGGAGTTACCTAGATTATGTTCATCCTTATTTCCATGCTGAAACTTGGAGAAAGACTTATGAACCATATATTAATCCTACTACAAGCCAAGAGTTTTGGGAGAAGACTAACTTACCTCCAATTAACCCTCCACCCTACAAGAGGCCTCCTGGTAGGCCAAAGAAAGTGAGAAGGAAGGACCCGGACGAGTCACAACATTCATGCAAGATTAAGAGGGCCTACGGCAAGACAACTTGTTCAAAGTGTGGAGGCAAGGGTCATAATGCTCTGAGTTGTAAAGGGGAACCAGTGAATAATCCAACTGAAGACACAACTGAGATCCCTCAGGTTTGAAACTTACTTTCTTAATTCGGTGTAAACAGGAACAATATGCTTGATTATGCTGTTTTATATCATCTGTGTTTCCATTTGATGCATGGAAAATTAGGTCATTATTTAGGGATTAAAATATCAGTGTTTATTTTCTCTCTTGTGATGCTCTGTTCATGGTTCTTATGATGTTATTAGTACCACAGAGAGACTCAAACAAAGTAAGGAAATGAGGTTTAAAATCTCACTCTGTTTTATCAATTTAGCCCTACGTTGGGCAGAGTTTCAGAAGGCTAGCTTAAATATCTATATTGTTTGCCTAAGTCTTGCAACATTACTTTCTTATTTCAGTACACATCAGGAAACCAGCAAAGGCAAAGACATTCACCTGAAGTAGTTAACAATGCCAATCAGGTATATACGATTTGGTTACAAACTGATTTGGCTATAGTATTCTGATTTGTGAAAGAAAATGAGTAAATTTAGCACATCTACTTTTTGATTGTCTGGATGTAAAAATTGTAGATCACCCTGACCAATGTCACACACCCACACTTACAAACTTAATTTCTTATTTCAGTACACAGATGGAAACCAGCAAAGGCAAGGACATTCACCTGAAGTAGTTAACAATGCCTCAATTCTGACCAGGCAACAAGATCCAACAACATTCATGAATAATGTTAATGAGGTATAATATGAGAGAAAACTTACAAAATATTGCTGAGATATTGCTGAGATAATTGAAGCTCTTTTCTAATTGTTTTCTTACAAAATTGTTTTCTTGTGCAGACCTCAATTCTGACTGGGCCACCACCAAGACCATTCATGAATGATGTTTTTCAGAGATACCAGGTATACGATTTGGTCCCTGAATTAGTTATAAATCATATTATTTAGTCCTTCAATTGTACCATTAGTTTATTAAATGGTCCCTCAATTTGGTCCCACTTGCTGTGTTATTGCAGCCATCATTTTCCACTAGGCCAGCAGCTAGACGGCCAACCATGGCATCTCAAAGGCCATTCCTGCCTCCACCAAGGCCAACTATGCCATCGCAAAGGCCATTCATTGCACCACGGATTACAACCACTTGGTACCCACCTCCATATAATCCATTCTTGCCACCTCCGGTGAGATTACCACCAATCCGACCAACCACAATGACAACACAAGATAAAAATGATGCACCTATTGTTGGAGCTAGTAGAGAGACACTAGCAGCAGCAAGCCAAGCAACACGAGCAAAGTTTGGTGTATTAATTGGCTCACAAGAATCAACCACTACTTCAGAAGCTCCCACATCTTCCAATCCACTAGATTAGTGTAATTTTCTTAGTTGGGTATTTTGGACTGACACATGCTTGGGATGCATGGTTATTTTGAGTATGGCTTTGTTATTTTCAGTATGACTTTCTATTTTGATTAGTGAAATATGTACTTATTAGGAATATGATGCAAATCTGTAAGCAAATGAACAATGAATTTGCTATTTTTTGAGCATGGAGTAATTGGCAGAGATAGATTGCTGGAATTATACAGTGACTTTAATGAACCTGGTTTCTGGGAACTGCTTGTTTCAATGTCTTATAATGAACCTGGTTGGCAGTGGTCTGCTTGTTTCAAGGGTAACTCAGGGACCATATTGATTCTCTTGTCAGATGATGACACAGGCTATATGCCATACAGAATTGATAACTTTTCAAAGGAGGTCTGTCCTTTGTTTTCGAGCAACACAGCACTTAAAATTTCAGCCAACACTAACTTGATTTTCTATCTTCTAATATGATTGCCTACCATTTTTCTTGTCCTTTCCGTTGACAAACATCTATTCTCTGCTTTGTTCTTTTTAATCACATATGTAATTTTGTAGCTACTACATTAAATTTTACATCTAGATTTTTAAGTTAACATGTGTTTGCATAAAGTTTTTATTTATGCTGCATGTCTGGAGACAACAGATTTATGTTCAGTCTTGTTACTCCATAGTTATTAATCTAAACAAATATAAGAGGAGTATGCTGCCTTTCTCTTGCTGCTTTATAGAGATTACCAAATTTCTAATGAGGGTACTCATCAATTGAGAAAAGCTAGAACCTGAAATCTGGTATCCATAATAAACCAACATCACATATGCAAATGTATAAAAGAATGCACCAAATAAAAGGTAAGCAAAGAGAAATGTTAAACTATAGCCATAATGCTATATCAATATCATCATGTAATTTGATCTGATCATATCAATACTTGGAATTTGGGGCTGTGGGTGGCGAAAAAAGTTTTGAATTTTCAATTCAATACTCAAGGATGAACTATAACCTCTCTCTCTACATTGACTAATCATTCTTCCAAGAATCCTTAATCATTCTTCCAACATAATACATTACATATTTAAATGTATCATCTTCAAAATACATCCCATATATTACATATGCATAATTATGTGATACAAAAGCATTGCAATAATAGCAACTAAAATGGTAATAACCATCTTCAATCTCATCAAGTCATGCTCAAGTTTAAACAATGTGTTCCTCATTTTTAAGGAAGGCAATGTATCCTCAACTGGAAGTTCCTTAGCCTTAGATTCAATTGCAAATTCTTCATCCTCAACTACTTCATCAACCTCATCTACCCATTTGAAAAACTCACAATCATTCGGTTCCTGCATAAGAACATCATAAAAATAAATTAATTTTGTTAAACTTACAATCACTGGGAGTTTACAATTGTGTAATAGATACTATATATTTATACAGTGCTAATTATAAGCATACATGGTGATATCAGAGGCACAAAGGAAATCATTACTTGTGCTTCCAAAGTAAATTTATGAAAACAGAGGCACAAAAATAATGTCAACAGGACGAGCACACCATATTTGATCTTTATCATATAGAATGACCAAAAGAAAATTATATGTTAACAACAATAAACATCTCACCAGGTAAAATGGGCATCTAAAGAATTTTCTATGCTTGTTCTTTTTTGTATATGATGTCAACACCACTGCTCTTCTTCCACATTTACAAAAAAGTTTTCTTCCAAAGCTAGAACTTGCTTCGGATGGGTGAGATTGGTGACGATTGCTTTCTTTCTTTCGCGAGCAAGAACTTGCTTCAGTCTCTTTTCTGCAATTGATACTCATCTTAGGGTAGAACGATGTGAGTGGCGAAGGTGCAAGATAAACGAGATGAGCGACGAAGAAGGTGGAAGATGAACAGGACGAGCCACGAAGTTGGAAGAAGAGCGGCGAAGATGGAAGATGGAAGGTTTGATTTTCAGGTTCTAGGGTTTGGAAGATGAACAGGACGAGCAAATCGATTTTAATTGAAGATGGAAGGTTTGCTCTCATTTTGGTCTGATTTTGATTTTAATTAATGAGGTGGCAATGGAAAATGACTTGGATATTTATTTGGCATGCCAACTAAGCATTTAACAGACACCTCATCAGATAACGGTGACACGTCATCACTTAACACCTCTATCACTAACGGACCAGACGTGAGGGACCAAAACGTAGACGGAAGTGTACAATTGAGGGACTGAGTTGTAGTTTCCCACAATTGAGGGACCGATTCCTCGACTCAGTAACAATTGAGGGACCAAAAAGGAGGTTTGCTCTTATCTAATATGTGTGTTTAGAGGCATTTAATATTTGTTGAGAAGTGTAAAAATGAAAAGTTAAATATGTTTATTATATTAAGTGGTCTCTTTATTTTTTTAAAAGATAATATTATTCTTTTTAAATATATTTGAAATTTATATATGTTAATAAAATATGAAAAGATTAAAGAATAGAAATTAATTAGGAGATATTTTTACTAAAACTTTAAATAAAATGAGGAATGATTACATTTATAACATATTGGGCATGATTAATATTTATACTACAACTTGAGAGGAGTGTTAAGAGTTAAGTAATAATTGAGTATAATGAGTTGAGATACATTTAATGTAAGGTTATTAGAAAGCTCACAATTTTGTGTATATATAGTACATATTAAAATAGAAATGATATAGAAATTATCCATTATGATCTTAGAAGTTAATAGGGGGCAAAAGTTGAAATTAGAATGGAAAGATGCCAAACACATCAATTTGTATCATTTTTTTTCTTTTCTATTATCTTCACATCGTCTACTATTTATTCATAGTCAATATGAGAGAGTTAGAGCTTGTTGAAACACAATCTCGTACCATGAGAGACTATATATCATACTCGAAGGAGGATTGATGAAGACCCAAAACATTTAAGGAGTTTTTCTTTACTCTTTTCATAATTTTTTATTAAAATTTGAGTTTTACTTATTTAAGAACTTGTTGTTTAAGAACTTATAGTTCTAATATTGACTGTAATTCTACATATAAACTTTAAATTCTGATTATTAATATTAATTATATATACTTGTTCCTTTTGTTCTCCTTTGTTTTTTTGGGCAATACTTCTTCAACTTCTTCCTATGTACACCATTTGTTTGTGAACTAATGAATATGAACAAGTCAGTCAAAAATAGATGGAAAGATAAGGAGTGAGGTGAGCGATTGGAAATTCCCTCATCGTAATATATTTAAAAATTATTTTAAATATATAATACTTATTAATATTATCTATTAGTTTCTCTTTTATTTAATATTCATAATGTATAAAATAAAAGTAGCTTTCAGTCAAAAAAAAAAGTTACTACAAAATTTAATGCAATTTTAGGTAATACAAAACAACTTTTGAAAAATTTTACCTAACAATTATTTACTTTTAAGAAAAAAGCAATCCTAAACACCGTAAATTTTAATAAATGTCATAAACCAAAAAGATTTTCTTCTTTTATTTTTACCCTTTATATAATTTGCAAAACTTTTGTATAATTATCTCTACCTACCACAATTATTATATACTTATTTAAATAATTTTATACTTAAAAAATCTTTGTTTACAACAGGTTACCCAAATAACTTTAAATTATAATTCATTACTGAACTTCAAAAGTAATTAAAATTCTAAAACCAAATATAGAAAAATTTAAGCAATCCCAAACAGGTGGTAAGAAAATTAGGCTGATTCTGAATCGTGTATTTGGGTCACCTCATGAAGAAATGAGGAAATTTGTTTTGACAGTGGTAACTGGTAAGGCAGTTAAGTAACTGAGGGCGAGGGGGATTATTATATTATAATAGCAAACAATTGCACTAAAGTGAAAAGCCAAACGAGCCCAAATGAAAAGTTAGACATTCATTTAGGCACAGTTGTTTCAAAAATATTTTCAAAAAGCTTTATCGCAGCTAATATATTTATTTTATGACCAAAAAACAAATGGTTCTAGTGTTCTACTATTTTATAGAAATGCTAAAATTTTGTATATTTGAAATATAAAAATACTTTGAATTAATTAGAGAAGTAGGGGACAAATATGTATAGCTCTGTGAGCTTCAAAAAAAATCTATTCTCTAAGATATAATAAGGAGAAGCAAACCTCAAATCATGCCACATGGCTCCTGCGTGGCATGGGGGTCACTTACTAATTTGACATGGCTCATGACATGGCATAATTTTATCCACTAAATGATTGCCATATGTACACTTATATTAATTTAGTCAGCTGTACTTTTTCACAATTATTGCAACACAATATCACATTTAATGTGATTGATTGTGTTATCCATTCATAATTGTCAATTTAATCTGATCTTAGGCTTCCTCTATTCATGATTGGCAATCACATTCAATTAAATGTGTTAATTTTAGCTATCAAATAAATAATCAAATTGTGTTTCGTTATTGTTTTAGGATTAATTGAAAAATCAATTTAAATTGGCAAACAAGTATGGTAAATTCGAACTCATATCAATTAGTACATTAATAGTAATATCAATCATTCCTTAAATGTAATAGTTGACTATCAATCAGTTTATAGCAATTGAATGATATAAATCTATATCATTAATGTGATATTCGATTGTTGGCTAACAGCATTGTTCTCTATATATTTGCCAACATTATTTTTAGTCGAGACGTGCCTATACGAAGTTAGATTGGTTTTCGCATTTCGTCATAATAGTCGTGAAGATTTTGATGGAGAAGCAATTCGAGTCTATTAGAAACATTGGTCCACTCGGTCCCACAAGTAAGAGTTTATGGAGAAGCAATTCGAGTCTATTAGAAACATTGGTCCACTCAGTCCCACAAGTAAGAGTTAGATAAATTCCTGGACGAAAAGCCCGTCTTCTATCCTCTCCTCCAACTCGGTAAATAAGACATATTCTTAAATTTTCATTATCATAAATGTCAATTTATGATTAGTTAACAACCAAGTATATGTGGTTTCCATGTAGGAGATGAACAATTCTGCTAGTGGACAATTGAGCGAAAGAGTTCTTGATGTATGTTTATATACATATATTTATTTATTATTTAATCCTTTATCGTTTTCATAATTTATTTTATATTTTCTTGGTTGCACTTTACATGTGTTTTTCTACCGGATAATAGCAATTTTGTTGATGAGTTGTCGAGCAATGAGCTTGCTGATGTATGTTTATTTTGTATTTATTGTGTTCTGAATTACAATAAATAAATATCGTGTACAAAAAAAAGAGAGACATTAGTATACAATTCAAAATATAACTCAGGTTATGATTTCAAAATTAACTAGATTAATATATCTACAAATAGTTATTATCATTTCAACTCGATTATTTTATTTAATATAATAATTATTTAATTTATATTTCATCTATTAAAATTAATTATAAATATAAAAAAATAAAATTATATTTTCTAATTATTTGTACGGAATATATATAACATCTATTTTTCTATATTTTAAACTAAACTAGATTTTAATACAAATTCCAAAATTATCATGATAAAAAAAATGGTAGTGATATTCTTATATTTTTTAATTAAAGTTAAATTTTACAAAATAATAGGAAAATTAAAATAAAGAAAAAATTTATTTGTTTAAATTTTAAAATAATACATATTATTTATAAAATCGATTTCTTTTGTATTTGAATTTCTAATAGTTAGATCATTGAAATAATTCTGATTTATAATTTATTGCCTTATGCGTTATCTTCTGAACTCTGAATATGCAGGATCATGATGGGTATTTAAATTTCAAAATATTGAAGCTTGATTGGAAGAGTTTTGATTTCCGAATTATTATTGTTGCAATTAGTGGCACATAACATGGTTTCTTTTAAATGTAATTTCATTTACAAGAATTTAATGTAGAAAAGTTTTTTAAATTTCAAATTCATTGAGCACAATGATTTGTTTCAGATCACATGCGTGATTAATTATTTGCAATTACCTTGCTATATTCATCCAAAATTATCACCAACCATGTATAATTATAAAGGGCAGATTCTACATTGAATGCATACCAAGATATATAAGTCAACTCACTGATTGGTAAAAAAATCAATTAGAACAACTACAATGTAGATTGAAATTTTGAACAAATAATACTATACCAATCGGTTGAGAAGCAAAAGTGAACGCGATTGCACGAAACGTCAATGTCTGACATGACAAAAAATGGAAGCCTAGATAATTCTTTTATGATGTCATATGAGTAAGCAATAAATTAATAATGCTGAATTAATTCTGAAATTGGTCAAACTATTTGAGTACAAAAGTTGGAGTTGGTTCTCAAAAGTTGAATACTTATGCAATATATAAGTGCTACACACAAAGACTATATCATTTTTTTTTAAAAGCCTAATTAATAATCAATATAGTTTCTTTTTGTTAAAAAAAACAAAAGTACTACGCAGAAAAATATGTAATTAAGGTAGAAATAAATCTTCTATCAAATTAGATATGAAATTACAAGATATTCATCAAATTTAAATACCACATACTATGATTTAATGTAGAATTTGTGTATCACACAAAAAAAAAGGTGTAACATTTATGTATATACCAATTACTGTTATAAAAGTTATGAAAAAAAATCCTAAATTGGAATAAATATTTGCTATATAAAAAAAATCATAGAACATCACCCGTGCATCGCACGGGTCCAAAACTAGTTTGATGAAATGCTTCTATAGGGGAGAAAAAAAACATGCAAAAGAATAGAATAATGGATACATGAAAGAGACAAGTGAGTAAAATGACTATCAGTTGACCATGGCTTGACAAATAACTTAACCTACAAATGAACTTCAATATAATATGCTGAATTATGATGGATCATAGAAATTACAATTCTTTTTATCCTAAGGACCCACAATTTAACTTAACTATTCCAACACTTCATGTGTGCATTGGCTCTTTAAATTAATTAAACTCCAGCAAATCTCCTTCATCGATCTAGAACAGTTCCCCATTTTCAACTAAAGCGAATTGATACTCATTAATGAACAATGAACATATGCAAAGCGCATCTTTCTCATAAGTAATGAGGAATTTACTAAAGCAATGATATTTCATTTACATCTGCTATTTTAGGCAAACTTGAACTGTATCATTATGAAGATCTACATAAAGGTTTGACTTTACAAACCTCTACCATGAACCCAAAATCAATAAGCTGTAGAAGCCATGCTGTCTGCAGTTCAGAGAGTCGATCCGTGGGGCCTTTAACTTCAACAAGCTTGGCTTCACCACTGTAATCGCCATGGAAGCGCCAAAGGAGTAAATCTGGCATTCCACTGGACCAGCTCTGATAGTCTTGAGCAAGAACTCTGCAGAGAGAAGCCAAACAAGGACCCCCAACACATACAACAGCAGCACGAAGCTCATCTAGAGAATGACGATCCCATTGTACTCCTCTGCAACATGTACTGAAATGTGTTTCCCAGGACTTTATAAGAAGCTCCTCAGCCATGCCGTTATGGATTTGTTGCAGATGAGATTCTATGCTACTCTTTCTCGCTGTATAAAAGCTATCAGTACCCATATCCAACGGTGCATTCTGTAAATTAGAAGAGGTTAATCTAAACTTAAAAATACATATATGAGAATAACAATTTTAAGATAAAATCCAAAATACAAGCTTCCTACATTAAATATTCAGTTCCAGAACCATACAAGTCAAAGTAATTGCAAAAAGGAGCGGAGGGTACAAATGGGGGATATCAAATAATAGAAAGTAAGACAAAGTAGGAACAAATTTACCTTCTTGATAAAGGGAAATTATTATTTTTGATATAATATATTGGAAGTCAATCAACATTAAGATGCTAGTGTTTGATACGCTAATATATTAAAGGCCAAAATGCATAATATCCCCTTGAACTTTAGGGGTTGTGTGGATTACCCCTTAAACCAGAGACTGTTTGATTAAACCCCCTAAGCTTTCATTTTGGTGCACTGAAACCCCTTACCGTTAACTGTTAGGCATAGTCAGCTTGCCCATTCAACATTTTTTAGACTCACCAGCCACATCACTATTTTTCATTTGTTTTTAAATTAAAAAACATAAAAGGGCCCCTAGAAAGGCTTGAAATCGACAAGCACCACCAACACATTGCATACACATACACAGTTTTGCTCCTTTTGGCTTCTTGAATCCTAACGCTGAGGCGAGAGAAGAGAGGAGAGTTGGCTCTGAATAAGTGCGATGATAGCATGAGATAGTGAGAGGGGCGACAATAGCATGCCACAGTGAGAGGAGCGACGATGGCTTGTGATGACGATCGAGGAAATGGCGGCATGATCTTAGTTTGACGACAACAAAGATATTTTTGGTTTGGGGAAATGACCTTGTCAGACGTAAAAAAAAAAGCAATAAAATAAAATCCCGAGACAGAAGGATTAGCAAGTAGCAAGGATGGAAGAGTTTGTCACTTTATAAAGCCATTTCGATAGTCCACTGTGTGAGGTGAGTGTAAAAATGCTGAATGGGCAAGCTGACTATGCTAAAAGCTAGTCAACTAATGGTAAGGAGGTTAAGAGCACTAGAGTGTATGGTTAGGGGGTTTTATCAAACAATCTGTAACTTACGGGAGTAATCGGCTCAACCACAAAAGTTCAGGGGGTATTCTACAGTTTGACCTATATTAAAACATAACAAACAATTGTGAGAATGAAGAAAATTGAAATTGTCTACTAGAAGGAGTATGAAGAAGAGTGAGATGAACAACAGAGGAGTATGAAGAAGAGGACCTACTATCATATGGCAAAACACCACCACCGAACGCCTTCATGAGGTCTGACGATCCTAGAACAATGACGATGAAGCTATTCAGCCACAGGGAGGATGGTGTGTGGCATTCAAGCGCCATGAAACTCAAAACTGCAAAAGTTAGTTCATGACACTCACTTGCAGCTTCATTGGCCACGAAACTCTAGGAACAAATCGGTTCGTGGCCTCTGTCTCCCTCCCTGTTGACGGTGTCGTAAAACAGACATCAGAAGGCAACGCATGGCCTTCACGCACCACGAAACACAGAATATAAAGTTGGCACGTGAGCTTCACATGCTACACCATTGGCCATGGAACTTTGAGAATTGATCGGTCCGGGCCTCTATCTCCCTCCCTATCGGCAGTGTCATAAAACGAACGTCAGAAGGCAGAGCGTGGCCTTCACGCCACGAAACACAGAATACAAAGTCAGCACCTTAGTTCACACTCTGCACCATTTGTTGCTGGACTTCTAGTATTAGACGTCGAAGCCCTGCTTCTTCCATCGCTTGTGGTGACTCAAACAGACCACCAAAATTGGTGGGCCACCATTGTGCAGTAGAAAACTCGAAACTAATTGGACACAGAAACAAAGAACGTGGAAACAAGGGAAGAATATGAAAACCTCTACTGGAAGCATAACCAGAAAATGAACTAGGAAGAGAAACCAGCTAACCTGGCTCTGATACATGTTGAATTTCTATTTCAATTGAATAATTTATGAATGATTGATTCTACAATGAGGCTTGCATACATATATATACAAGCAGATTCATCTAACAATATTCAATGCTCAACCACTCAACCTCCTAATTGATATAGTTAGCAAATACAGACTAACAGACACTAATAAATAAATACTAATTAACACCTAACAAACAAAAACAAATGGAGATCAGATTTCAGAAAGATGGAATGCTTAATTAGGCTTTCAATAAATTGCACCTGATATCTACTGTAGAAGACATTCGGCACATCAGCAAATATGACATCCCACATGAGAAGACCAAATATGGTCAACCATATACCACTCTCAGTATGAACACCCTGCCATCCACCTCCCATTCCAGAATAATAATGCAAAGCAAGCTGTTCAACTCCACACTGCTCCCCTTCTTCATTATAAAACCTGTTCTTGGCCCCCAATTTGGAATTTAAAGGTCTTCCTTCAACATAAACCTGACTCATCGATGCAGTCACAATGGAAAGGCCACTATATTACCATAATGATCAGAAACTCTTACTAGAATAGTATTCAGCAAGAAAATCAATCTTGAACCATGAAATTACTTAATCTGTTAATCAACAGTCATTACCTCAGGGATCTTCGTCATCATGGACTTAGAAAAACTAGGAACTTTCCAGCGCCTAGGTGGTTTTCCTATGCGAAGAACCCGCCTTTGCAAAGCCATTCTTGAACCAGCACGTATCCAAGGATCAAGCAACCCATTTTCAGCTACTTTGAGGCTCTCATCAATATAGCCTAGGTGCTCCAAGTCAACTGACAACCTCAGTGTCCAATATCCTCGTCTTACATCATGGCTTAGAAAATTCAGTAGCTGTTTCAGTAAGCCAATTGCATCACTATACCTGAGAAATAGCATTAATTATCGTTAGTACTGGTAATGTACAATTAGATAAATAAATTGCAATATAATATAATGCCTACGTAAGCAGAATTTAAAGCCATAATTAGTTTTATATCAATCTATAGAAACCAAGGGCATTACGAGCAACATCTAAATGTAGTTATTGCTGGATGCTAAACTGAGCATATCCTGCAACCACTGACAGATGGCTTGAAAGGCAGGCCTGCTAAATACCAAGTTGGGAAATTAAAGCACTGCTTTATGGAAGCATAATGTTGTTATCATGTTAGAGTGTAGCAGAGAGTGAAAAGATGAGAGCAAAGGAAGTCGGAACAAAAATAAGAGTTGATCGGATAATAAAATTTCTGAATAATGATTTAATATATTGTTATATTATCTTGCACAATATTAACCTAAAAAATGCATATTACTGTTAGATTGATAGAATATCTGATTAATATCTGTAATTATTCTAGGATTAATATTAGGGATTGTGATTAGTAATTAGCTATTATCTCTCCTGTAATTACTCCTTTTTGTTTTCCTTCCTAGAATAGATTCATCACTTGTATAAATACCTTCACATACATGAGATCAATAACACATTATTTCCAGACAATATTTGTCATGGTATCAGAGCTATAACGCTCCTTGTTTTTCCGCTGCTGTGTTCACTTAGTTCTAGGTCAGTTTTTTCATTTATAGTGGTAGTGACCTAAACCCTAGTCACTAAGCCCGCCTCGTTTCTGACCTAGTTTTTGCCCAAAACACCATTGGGCCTTGCTCGGCGTTGTCTGATCGGCCTAACCCCGTCACTGGCAACCCAGAATCGCCGCCACGCGCCGCATCAGCAGACACGCTCGTCGTCCACACGCCGGCGCGTGAGAAGCCGTCTTCCGCCGCCATCGCTTCCGTTCACCTTCTCGGCGTATTTCCGGCCTTCCCCTACCACGTCGTCTACATCTTCCACCGATGGCAGTACTGGAGTCACTGTTTCGGCTCCCGTTTTGACCATTTTGCCCGGTTCGGTGTATGACTTACCTCCTCTTAACAGTGCTTATCGCCTAGATGGGACGAACTACTTGAAGTGGTCCCAACTGGTTAGGATGTATCTCAAGGGACGAGGGAAATTGAGCCATTTATTGGGTACGGGTCTAGCGACAGACANGTGAAGGCCTTTAAAATCTTTATGGAGAAGCAGAGAGTTTATGATTTTCTTGCAGGTCTGAACCCAGAATATGATGCTGTAAGGGTGAAAATTCTTGGGAAGGAGGAAACTTTGTTGAATGGGGCAATTTCAATTGTCTTAGCTGAAGAAGGACGAAGGGGGGTAATGATGGAAAGTCAACCCACAGAGAGTTCTGCTCTTATGACCAAAGCCAATGTGCCACGTTCTGAGGAGACTGCTTCACCCAAAGCCCCAGTGCAACGTCCTAAGGGGACTGCTTCAACCAAGGGTTCTTTGTGGTGTACTTATTGTAAGAAACCTCGTCACACAAAGGACACCTGTTGGAAACTTCATGGAAGACCTCAGAACACAAAAGGGGGACAAGGACATGCTCATGTTGCTGTTTCGGGTTCTGCAGTTGAACCAACCACCAATAACTTCAACAGTGAGGAAATTGAGAAGCCAAGGAGTCTGTTGGGAACCCTCTCAACATCCTCCATTGGCACTCCAGCAACAACTTCCAATACAGGTACTTGTTCTTTGGTGCTCTCAGGTAAACCCTCTCAACCTTCTCAACCTTCTCCTTATTTTTCTTCTGCTTTTAATGTTTCGGATAAAGTTCCCTGTGATTCCTGGATCATTGATTCAGGGGCTTCTGATCATATGACCAACTCCCCTTATAAATTCATTTCTTATATCCCATGTCCTAGCACTCGAAAAATTACCTTAGCTGATGGGTCAGATACTACTGTAGCTAGACTAGGAAATGTTTTCTTAAATGATCATATCACTCTTAAAGATGTTCTTCATGTTCCAAAGCTTTGTTCTAGCCTTATCTCTGTTCATAAGCTTACAGCTGACTCTAAGTGTAGTGCAATTTTTCACCCTACCCATTGTGTTTTTCAGGAACAGGGAACGAAGAGGATGATTGGACATGCTAAAGAGCAAGATGGTTTATATTATCTTGAAACTTGTAATAAGGACCGTAGAGTTCAGAGTTTGTCGTCCCATTCATTTCATATTCTTTCCCTTAAAAGGAATAAGGAAAAAATTTGGCTTTACCATCTCCGTCTTGGACACCCATCTTTTCATACATTAAAAGTTATGTTTCCGGATTTGTTTAGAGGATTAGTTATTGAGGATTTTCATTGTGAAGTTTGTGAACTTGCTAAACGTGTTTCTTTTCCTATTAGTAATAGTAGAACTTTTGTTCCTTTTACTTTGATTCATAGTGATATATGGGGACCATCTACTGTTTCTGATATTTCTGGAGCACGTTGGTTTGACTTTTATTGATGACTTTACTCGTGTGACTTGGACCTATTTACTCAAACAAAAATCTGAAGTTAGTTCTATATTTCCTGTTTTCTATAATATGGTTCAAACCCAGTTTGGGGTAAAGATACAACGATTTCGTTCTGATAACGCGAAAGATTTTTTCAATCAATCTCTTTCGTCCTTTTTTCAAAAAGGAGGGTATAATTCATGAATCATCTTGTGTCTATACACCACAACAAAATGGGATTGCTGAACGAAAAAATAGTCATCTTCTTTCAAGCACACGGGCTATTTTGTTACAAAACCATGTTCCCCAAAAATATTGGGGGGAAGCCGTTTTAATAACAACTCATTTGATTAATAGGCTTCCAACCAAAGTCCTTGGTCATAAGAGTCCTATGCAAGTTCTCACTGAATCTTTTCCAAACTTCAATGCCTCAAATAATCTTGTAGCTAGAGTTTTTGGGTGTGTTGCCTTTGTTCATGTTCACCTCCCACAAAGAAGTAAACTTGACCCTCGGGCTCTTAAGTGTGTCTTTCTTGGTTACTCATCCACTCAGAAAGGTTACAAGTGTTATCATCCTCCCACCCGGAAATTTTATGTGTCTGCTGATGTCACCTTTGCTGAACTTACTCCTTATTTTACTCAAGATTCTTTCCAAAAGGACCAAGCCATCTTCGAATATAACCCCTTTCCTGAGCTACCCGTTTTGTGTCCTCAAATCATCCCTACACAAGATCCTTCACTCAGTGTCCCTGACCATGATCCTCCACTCAGTGTCCCTGACCATGATCCTCAAATCATACCTGACAACTTGCAACCCAACCAAACTTTGGATTCTACTCGTCCATTCAAGTTTTATTCTCGGCGAAAAGTGCCACCTCCTCCAAGTGAGCTTGTCCAATCATCGTCTCCGGAGCCCCAAAATGTTGAGGTAACTCATCCTTCTTCTTCTCCATTAGATGATTCTGATGATTCTCATCTTCCTATTGCTTTAAGGAAAAAAACAAGGACTTGCACTAAACATCCCATATCTTCATTTCTTAACTTTGCCAAAATGTCCACCACACACAAAGCTTTTTTGACTAACCCTCATAGCATTCCTATTCCCACTACTTTATCCGAAGCATTGCAGGATGACAATTGGGTGCAGGCTATGAAGGCTGAGATGGATGCTCTTGAGAAAAACCAGACGTGGGACCTTGTTCTTTTACCAAGAGGTAAAAAACCAGTTGGTTGTAGGTGGGTCTTCACCACGAAGTACAATTCTGATGGTACTTTGGAAAGATACAAAGCTCGGCTCGTTGCCAAGGGCTACACCCAGACATATGGTGTAGATTACATGGAGACATTTGCCCCAGTCGCTAAGATGAATACTGTCAGAGTACTGTTATCCCTTGCCGCTAATTTTGGGTGGCAGTTGCACCAGTTCGATGTCAAGAATGCATTCTTACATGGAGACTTGGAAGAGGAGATTTACATGGAGATTCCTCCAAGCTTTAACCCAAGTTCTAAGCCAGGAACAGTTTGCCGTCTCAAAAAGGCCTTGTACGGGCTCAAGCAATCGCCTAGAGCATGGTTTGGGAGGTTTTCTAAAGCTAAGTTGAGTATGGGGTATAAGCAAAGTCAGGGTGACCACACTTTATTTATACGCCGATCCTCTTCAGGGGGAGTTACTATTCTCTTAGTGTATGTTGATGATATTGTGATCACTGGGGATGACATTGACAGTATTGCCCTGTTGAAAGAACAATTGGTGAAAGAATTTGAGGTTAAGGAGCTTGGGAGACTCAAATACTTTCTGGGTATTGAGGTGGCTCACTCAAAGAATGGGATTTTCATTTCCCAACAGAAATATGTTGTTGACCTGTTGACAGAGGCGGGTAAATTGGGTTGTAAACCAGCCTCCACTCCAATGGAGCCCAATCACCGCCTATATGATGCACCTGAAGAAGGGTTGGTTGATAAAGGTTCCTATCAGAGGCTTGTGGGAAAACTCATTTATCTAGCACATACTAGACCGGATATAGCTTATGCTATGAGTATTGTCAGTCAGTTTATGCATAATCCGAGAGAATCCCATTTAAAGGCAGTTGATCAAATTCTTCAATACTTGAAGGGTACACCAGGGAAAGGCATTCTCTTTAAGAAAGGGGAGAGCTTGACTTTGGAAGCCTATACAGATGCAGACTATGCTGGATCACTCATTGATAGACGGTCAACTACCGGGTATTGTACATTCTTGGGAGGGAATCTTGTAACTTGGAGAAGTAAAAAACAGAATGTGGTTGCAAGATCAAGTGCGGAAGCGGAGTTTAGAGCAATGGCACTTGGTGTGTGTAAACTTCTGTGGCTCAAGATTATCCTTGATGACTTGGGCATTACCTGGGAAGGCCCCATGAAGCTTTATTGTGACAACAAGTCAGCGATCAATATTGCTCATAACCCAGTTCAAATTGATTGCACTAAACATGTGGAGATTGATCGACATTTCATTAAAGAAAAGTTGGATAGCGGTCTCATATGCACTCCTTACGTTCCTTCTAGTGACCAACTTGCAGATGTGCTTACCAAAGGCTTGTGTACTATCACCTATCAGAGTCTAGTCAGCAAGTTTGGCATGGAAGATATCCATTCATCAGCTTGAGGGGGAGTGTTAGATTGATAGAATATCTGATTAATATCTGTAATTATTCTAGGATTAATATTAGGGATTGTGATTAGTAATTAGCTATTATCTCTCCTGTAATTACTCCTTTTTGTTTTCCTTCCTAGAATAGATTCATCACTTGTATAAATACCTTCACATACATGAGATCAATAACACATTATTTCCAGACAATATTTGTCATGGTATCAGAGCTATAACGCTCCTTGTTTTTCCGCTGCTGTGTTCACTTAGTTCTAGGTCAGTTTTTTCATTTATAGTGGTAGTGACCTAAACCCTAGTCACTAAGCCCGCCTCGTTTCTGACCTAGTTTTTGCCCAAAACACCATTGGGCCTTGCTCGGCGTTGTCTGATCGGCCTAACCCCGTCACTGGCAACCCAGAATCGCCGCCACGCGCCGCATCAGCAGACACGCTCGTCGTCCACACGCCGGCGCGTGAGAAGCCGTCTTCCGCCGCCATCGCTTCCGTTCACCTTCTCGGCGTATTTCCGGCCTTCCCCTACCACGTCGTCTACATCTTCCACCGATGGCAGTACTGGAGTCACTGTTTCGGCTCCCGTTTTGACCATTTTGCCCGGTTCGGTGTATGACTTACCTCCTCTTAACAGTGCTTATCGCCTAGATGGGACGAACTACTTGAAGTGGTCCCAACTGGTTAGGATGTATCTCAAGGGACGAGGGAAATTGAGCCATTTATTGGGTACGGGTCTAGCGACAGACATCCCAAATTTGAAGCTTGGGATAATGCTGATTCTTTGATTATGTTCTGGTTAGTGAACTCCATGACTCCTGAGATAGGTGATACTTGCATCTTTCTCACCTCTGCCAAAGCTATATGGGATGCTATGGAGCAAACCTACTCTAAAGTTCGTGATGGAGCTCGCATCTATGAGCTCAGGACCAAAATTCACCGTGTCAGGCAAGGTAATATGTCCATTACGGAATACTCTAACTATTTGAAGGGCTTATGGCAGGAGTTGGATCACTATCAATGTATCCCGATTAAGGCAAGTGAGGAGGTGAAGGCCTTTAAAATCTTTATGGAGAAGCAGAGAGTTTATGATTTTCTTGCAGGTCTGAACCCAGAATATGATGTTGTAAGGGTGCAAATTCTTGGGAAGGAGGAAACTTTGTTGAATGGGGCAATTTCAATTGTCTTAGCTGAAGAAGGACGAAGGGGGTAATGATGGAAAGTCAACCCACAGAGAGTTCTGAAGATCAAGTGCGGAAGCGGAGTTTAGAGCAATGGCACTTGGTGTGTGTGAACTTCTGTGGCTCAAGATTATCCTTGATGACTTGGGCATTACCTGGGAAGTCCCCATGAAGCTTTATTGTGACAACAAGTCAGCGATCAGTATTGCTCATAACCCAGTTCAACATGATCGCACTAAACATGTGGAGATTGATCGACATTTCATTAAAGAAAAGTTGGATAGCAGTCTCATATGCACCCCTTACGTTCCTTCTAGTGACCAACTTGCAGATGTGCTTACCAAAGGCTTGTGTACTATCACCTTTCAGAGTCTAGTCAGCAAGCTTGGCATGGAAGATATCCATTCATCAGCTTGAGGGGGAGTGTTAGATTGATAGAATATTTGATTAATATCTGTAATTATCTGTAATTATTCTAGGATTAATATTAGGGATTGTGATTAGTAATTAGCTGTAATTTCTCCTGTAATTACTCTTTTTTGTTTTCCTTCCTAGAATAGATTCAGTACTCACTTGTATAAATACCTTCACATACATGAGATCAATAACACATTATTTCCAGACAATATTTGCCAATTTCCATTATTGTTTGTGTTTTGGTTATATAATTAATTTTTATATGCTTCCAGGCAGATCTTTTATTATCATACGGCTATGAAAATGATATAAAAGCTTTTACAGCTCATATACCCAGAAGTTGCCAGTGTCTTCTTATGTCTGCAACATCAAGGTGAGTTACCTATCTTATTTGTCTAATTTAATTGCTTGATGATATTATAGGAATAATTACTCTTAGGTTATATCATGACCTTTTGCTTTGATTTTCCTTTTAAGTTGGAGCTCATCAAACTTACTGTATTTTATGTATTGCTATCTTCAGTGCTGATGTTGATAAACTGAAGAAGTTGATTCTACACAACCCCTTTATTTTGACTTTGCCTGAAGTAGGAAATCAGAAGGATGAGATCATCCCTAAAAATGTTCAACAGTTTTGGGTAAGACTAGCTATTATATTTTGTCCACATGTCTTCTCTCAATATTAAGAAAAATTTAGCTTATGAGCTGCATCCTCAAATATCAAATATGATTGAAGAGAAACATTATATATGTATATATATATTTCTTTCTTTATTTTGGCTTGCCACAACATTGGATGATTAGATTTAGATTGTCTATTAACCTGTGAAATTATATCATCTAGTGCAAATTTTCTTTGGTCATTTATTGTTGGTCACATTTTTTTTTCTCTATTACTTTTATTATTTTTGGAAGGGTGTTTTCCTCAAAGAAATCTTGAAGTAGTGCTGATGTAGTATTTTTTTTAATTCAAGTTTCCTTTTGGGTTAATCTTGGGTATTAATAGTACCTACTGTATGTATTGTCCCTGGAGGATTAACTGAGCTATTATATCTGCGAATGTGAACATCTTTTAACTTTTTTTGTTGAATAT
>QANZ01010263.1:17152-47146 GCA_003254925.1 Chamaecrista fasciculata
TTTTTTTAAATATTAATGCTTATGTGGCAGGAAATACACATGTGGCGTTTTTTTTTCAGTTTTCCAACTGCTGACATGGCACTTAACGTGCCACGTCAGCAGTTAACGGCCACGTCAGCAGCTTCCCAAACGGCAACTTCACGAAAGGACCAATTTGGCTAACGTTAGCAAAATTCGGGGACCTATTTGTCAATTTCCATAATTCAGAGACCAATTTGGGAGTTTACTCAAAATAATTATGAAGAATAGTTATTGAATAAAAAAAGAAGAGATAGAAACGGCGGGGGTGCTGCAACACCGGCGCATGAGGCCTATCGCAGGGGATTTCGAGTCGTACGGCAAGCGGCGCTTGCAGCAACAACAGCTCAACCCTCCAAATCTCAGTACCCCCATTTCCATTTCCACGTCATCTTTCATGTTTTCATTTTAATAATAATATAATAATAATGATAATACTTGTCTTAATCTATCATTAATTTGCCTCACCCATTTCATCTTCATCCACCATATTTCTCATTACTCCTAAATAAATACCCAAGATTGAATCCCGACCTTGTATATGCAATAATCAATTGGCCAGTGACAAACCCTTAAATGGAGCTTAGATCTTTGGAGGATTAGTCCATAACCTATCGGGCGGGGATACTTTGTTAAACAAAAAAAATACCCAAGATTGAAAACTATATAATGTTATCATTTTGTTATATTTAGAAATTAAACTCATACCAAGTACTTCATGATACTGTTTAGTGAATAGTGACTGATCATTCGTAAATAAATACGGCCATATATTTGTATAAGTCCAACAATTATATCTGTTTTTTTCTTACAAACGAATGAATGCCGTTCGTACATGTATTAATCAAGTACTATCTGTTCGGTCACGATGCTATTCCGTCTTCCTTAAAATTAACACATGTATGGAGACAAAGGGAAGAAGAGTATATATTAGAAATTTACCAACACGGCTCGTGATCTTTTTCTCTCAATATTCGTTGACATTTCTTTTTTAATTAGTAAGCATTCAAATTCAGTTAACGAAGAAAATTCGAGGTAATATAAAATCAAATGTCAATATATATACAAGTAATTTCAACTTCCCCATGTGATATATATTCTCTCTCTCTCTGCGCATGTCTCATGTATATATATATATATATAATTAGTNCCGTGTCCGTGTCAGTGTCTATGCTTCATAGATTAGTATCGTATATATTGTAGTGTGGATATATAGATGTGAATAATGACTGCAAATTTTAAAATTAAAGTATTATGAAATTGACATGTGATGTGGGGGTTGGAATTAATGCCTGTTTGGGGGCATACTATTTCAATCCAAGTCAAGTTTATGGATGAGAAGAGATTAAGTTTCAATTGGATGAGATGAAATGATGTATTGGTGTTTGGGTGATTTTAGAAAAAATGATGTTAAATAGAGTGTGAAATTATATAAAAGGGTATGTAATGATTTTGGTTAGTTGAAATAGGTTTATGGATTTTTTTTTATTTGTATAGGGGTAGAAATGGTAGGAAATAATGAGATGAGATAGAGATAATGAGATGAGATGATAGGTGTTTGATGTGGTTTGATTGGAATGATATCGAGATGAGATGATATTGGAAAGTGTGATGTGCTATTGGAAAGCGTGAGGATGAGAAAATTTTGAATGAAGGGTTAGAGGTCAATTCAAGTGGATGAGATGAAGGGCCAAAATGAAAATAATATTGGAATTGTTTTTAAGAATACAATTTGGTCCATAAATTTGTACCGGTCCTATTAATCAATCCCTAACATGTGTAAATGATAACTTGGGCTTACACGAAATCCTTGTCATCAAAAATCGGATCTATTTGTGAAATCCAACGAAAAAAAATAGCAAAGAATAGTTTAAGGACCATAATGCAAATAACAAAACAACACAAAAATGTTTGGTCAATGGTTCATTTTGATCCAAAATGTATGCCCTAATATTCATTTGGTCCATTATGTTTCAAAATGTTCATATTGATCCTAAATGTTGGCAAAATAATTCATTTTGGTCCTAAATACTGGTATAATGTTTTGTTTTGGTCCCAACTAGATAGAGAGAGTATTCTTCGGGAACAATACGTAGCTCTAAACAAGCCATATTCAATAGTTGGGACCAAAATGAAACATTTTGCAAATATTTAGGAGCAATTTGAATATTTTGAAATATAATGGACCAAAATGAATATTAAGGCATACATTTAGGACTAGATTGACCCTTTAACCCTATGTTTTTCCATCCTGTACATACACGTGAGCCATTTTGTATTTTCTCCATTCAATACATTACCGTTATTAGATTTATGAGTCTTTTAATTTGACAAAAAAATATGGATAGAACCACTGTCTACATATATAGAACATATCCAAACTCAGAATAACCGAAAACTTAAACAAAATACAATATATGAGATTGTCTTATTTTATGCCCATTTCAGTAATTTTCTATCATTCCTCAATAAAAAACTGTATTGTTCAAGCAATAGAGTTTTACAGTTTATCTCTCTCTCCATCAATCACTCTCACATCAAAGTTTTATATTCAATTTTTGATTTGAAAAAAGAGAGATAGACTATAAAAAGTCTATTGCTTAAGCAATGGATCTTTTTATAGCATTACTCTTTCTANCCGTAACTCTTTCTATAATAATATAAGAGACAAGGATGATTGAAGAATGAGGAATATTGCAACTAAAAAAATAATAATATTGTAAATTTGTTGTTTAATTAAATTAATCTAAATTATATATATATATATATATATAAATAAGAGTGTGTGTGGGGTGTGTGAAAGAGAGAGAGAGAGAGAGAGAGGTGTATGTGTGTGTGTGAGAGAGAGAAAGAGAAAAAGTGTGTGAGTGGTAAAGATAAAAAAATGATGAGAAATGATAGGTAGAGAGAGAAAATTATAAGTGCAATAAATGAGGGTATGTAAAATTACTATTTTGTCTAGTTCTTTTTTTTTATATTTGTATTAAAGTATAGGTAATTATAGGTGTATAAGTAGGGATATATTAGTAATTGTAAGAGAAAATGAGATGATGTTGTGAATGAGATGATGATGTGGATGAGATGAGATGGGATGGAGGTTTCAAAAAACACCCAACCATTACTATTCATCTAATCCTAAAATGAGATTAAAATTGATTAGGATGATGGTAATGCCAACCGGCTAAGAAAGGCCGGTAAATGCGTAAACAGTGATGAGAGGTGTATATAGAAAATTACCAATCTTAAACCTTAAGATTGGAATTTACCTTTGCTTGTGGTGCTGAAGAAGAAGTACGGAGAGGGACTTGATTCCTTTGGCAAAGAGTAGTAGTGCGTGTTAGTGGCCATTTTCATCAATATTTAAATCGTGTTGTTAATGGGATCCATGGCCACGTTACTTTATGAAATGTTTATATATATGAATTTATTTAATATGTGCCCTTAAGACACATTTTAATCTTGGAATGAAAAACAGTCATCGACATTGAACCTTTTTTAGTATTATGCAGCTGAGTCTTGTACTGCATTTCACGAGCTTTCGACTGATTTGCAAAATGAGACAAGATGCGATGCCAAGTCTCAGATGTAGATTTACACCCAACTACTTTCGCGATAATCGATTCCGTCATTGAAGAAATCAACCAGATGAGCAGCAATCGCTCTTGACAAAGCCAATCCATATACACCGAATTAACCTTGCCACGACTCTCATCATCAGAACTAGCAAACTTTGGAGGAACATGAGGGTGAGGATCGATAAATCGATCAAGCTGATGTCCGAAAAATGCAGACTCCATTAGTAGATGCCAAAGCAGAAAATTATTTTCATCCAGCTTCACTGAAAACTGGTGATTGAATGTAGTGATTCCTGATGAGGAATCAGCTCGAGGAACAAGAGGAGAAGAAGACGCACCAGCTGGTGCAGGAGTTGTGCTCTCCATTCGAGAGTCTTTTACGGCTCTGATACCATATTACAAAACAACTAAGAGATGAGAAAAATCAGAAAAGAATGATTTCATTCATATCAGATTAGTACAAGAGAGAGAGGGTTATTTATACAAAGGTAAAGTAAACTGAGTTGTACAAGTAATGAGTGACAACTAACTAACAGCTCACTAACTAACCCTTATTTAGTTACATTATTAGTTACTCTAACATTTAAAAATTCACTTGACCAATCAAAAGAAACCTTAACATGTGCCCTAAGGACACATGTTGTTAAAAGGACCCTATATATATATAGAACCGAACCATTGGGATCGCATAGCATAAATATTTAATCACATGTGTGCATCATTCTGAAATATTTTTGTCATTGTATCCACATTACCACATATGAAATGAGGGAACAGATCCTCAAGAGTTCCTCAACGTGCATTTCTTCAAATCTGGACCATTTAATTTATCAATGTCTCCCTTTAGTGCCACATGCCTCCAACTTTACAAAAAGTAAGTCAAGTTTTAATTTCTCTCACTATTTTAATTTGTACCAATATAATCTTTTTTTAAAGAGAATTTATTATTTGGTCCCTGAATTTTTACTAAATCAGCTAATCAATTCCTTAATAATTAAAATATATTAATTATTCATTATTGATTATGGTAATTATCAAAAGTTTGGTCCTTGGGTCAAATTTAGAGACCAAAAAGTACAAATTTAGGGACCAACAAGTATAAAATCAATTCAAAATCAGGGATCAAATAGTATTAATTTAGTACAAATTTAGAGACAAAAAAGTATTAATTTAGACATTTAGTACAAATTCAAGAATAAAAAAGTATAAAATTAGTTCAAATTCATGGACTAATTTAGTATAAATTCAGGGACCAAAAAGTGTTAAAATTACTTCAAATAGTTGATAAGTGAAATATTTAGGGACAAAATTGTGTATTTTGATTATTTAGAGACTAATTAGTTGACTTGATGTAAATTTAGAGACTGAATAATAAGTTTTCTTTCTTTAAAACTGTCTATGCCTTCTCAATAGTTTGGTCTTTGGGTCAAATTCAAAGACCAAAAAGTACAAATTTAAGGACTAAATGATATAAATTCAAAGACCAAAAAGAATTAAAATTAGTTCAAATAGTTGATAATTGAAATAGTTAGAGACCACATTATATATTTCGATTATTCAGGGACTAATTACTTAACTTTGTGTAAATTCAAGGACCAAACAATAAGTTTTNGGGAGGTGTAGTCAAATAGTTGCTTTGAGAGAGTGTGGGTGTACTTGGTGTGAGGGTTGAGAGAAGATGTGTGATGTAATAATTTTCACATAGTATTTTCTCTAGTTGTCTTTTGGCAACGGTCGTGGGTTTTTTTCCCGGTTTGGGTTTCCCACGTTAATTTCTCTTGTGTTGAGATTGTAGTATTATTTCATCTTGTTTCTCTATTTTAATTCTCTGTTGGGGTATTGTTTTTATGCCCAACAATAGGTCCCCGAATTTTTTTAACGTTATTCAAATAGGTCCCCGAATAACATGCACAGAAGGACCTAGTTGACAAATGTTAGAAAAATTCGGGGACCTATTTGACTCGTTAGAAAAATTTGGGGACCTATTTGTCAATTTCCTAAATTCGGGGACCAATCTGTCAGCGAGTCAATAATCCAGGGACCAATTTAATAGTTTACTCGGCTTTCAACTTAGCATTTCATTATATGAAAAATATGCATTTGTCAAGTTGGGGACACGTGGCACTAGAGAGAGGCATTGACGAACTTAATGGTTAAGATTCAAAAAAATGCATAGAAAATGCACCAAGAGAAACTCTTGAGGATCCGTTCCCATGAAGGGAATGATAGAGGGGGAATGACCCCAAATCAAAGTGTTGAACTTGAACCAAATGCGTCAATCAACTGTCATACGGAGGGCAGAGTTGTAAAATAGAATATGCATATTTAATTCATTGATGAATAATCAAATAAAGAAAGTGAATAAATTATGAACGATGAATATTATCTGATCTTTATTTAATATTTTCATCGGACGAGGGATGCAAATGACAATTCATCATTCATATACGAAAAGAAGATCAAATAAATGAAGTAATTAAAATAATAATAATAATAATAAAAGCAGGTAACTACTAACTAGCCAATTTGTGTACGGACGGGACAATTCTGTGTCGTTTGGGTTTTTGCTGACAGAAATGGGTTTCCAGCGTCCACTCATATGAAGCCATGTAACTAGATGACTTTCCTCAGTACCTGCAAAGACCACACCGTCCTTCGGTACAGAGACAAGTATTACAGTTGATCTCATAATTAAGTGCATATATAATAATTAATGAGATTAAAGGAGAACCACAAATTTAAATATATTTAATCGGTGAAGCTGGGATAGGACAATAATAAGCACATGATTATGTTTACAAAGAAAGTATATAAAATGGAGGACCACCCCTAGCATATATTATAAGTGACAATTGTATGCGTCACATACTATAATACTATAAGGTGTAACATGAAAATGATAGAGCAGAGCTACAACTTGTAGTCACCAAAACAAGGGCATCAGCAAGCTAAGGAGCGTCACTCTAATAAATACAAATACAAATACATGGGAGGCAACCTAGCTAGCTATTAACTCGTCAATTCAAAAGCAAGCAGGTTCAGTTTTAGTGTCATTCACTCAAATATGCATGCATGTATTATTTGGTAGTGATTAGGGAATAGCGATAGGAATAGGATGGTCCTTGAGGATATTTTTCTAAAATTCAACCATAGAATTGACTACTTTAATTTCCACAATTTAATCACTCACTCTTAAATTTAGTATCATTCAAATTTGAACTCTAATATATATATAGCTATATATACTTGTATATATATTCGTATCTCTGCAAATGATCACAATATTGTTTATCCGTATTACTAGCTAATTTTCTTATTAAAACATAGTCGTTATATGTACAGTCATATGCATGGAAAGCAAGCATCACTGAAGTAATTGCATATGGTATAAGATGTCAGTTGAACTTGATTTTCAGATGTGCCATCACACAAGTTTGAAGTGTTCGTAGCTAGAGACCGGAAGACCAAAAGAATATATATAGGTCCTTGTGGTTTACATTTTTGTTTTGGGTTTAAGTGCAATTTTGGTCCCCTAACTTTCGCAAAGGTCTCAATTTGGTCCCCTAACTTTTTTTGTTGCAATTTTGGTCCCCTAACTTTTGAAAACGTCTCACTATTGGTCCCAAGTGCACTTCCAAGTCATGAAAACGTCTCCGCATAATGGTCCTTTTTTAATCCACTTCACCCATATTTGTCACGTCATCAGCCAACTCAGCCTGCCAGATCGGCACTAACGGCAGATAATGGATGGAAAAAGTGCACTTGGGACCAACAGTGAGACGTTTTCAAAAGTTAGGGGACCAAAATTGCAACAAAAAAAGTTAGGGGACCAAATTGAGACCTTTGCGAAAGTTAGGGGACCAAAATTGCAACAAAAAAAGTTAGGGGACCAAATTGAGACCTTTGCGAAAGTTAGGGGACCAAAATTGCAACAAAAAAAGTTAGGGGACCAAATTGAGACCTTTGCGAAAGTTAGGGGACCAAAATTGCAACAAAAAAAGTTAGGGGACCAAATTGAGACCTTTGCGAAAGTTAGGGGACCAAAATTGCAACAAAAAAAGTTAGGGGACCAAATTGAGACCTTTGCGAAAGTTAGGGGACCAAAATTGCAACAAAAAAAGTTAGGGGACCAAATTGAGACCTTTGCGAAAGTTAGGGGACCAAAATTGCAACAAAAAAAGTTAGGGGACCAAATTGAGACCTTTGCGAAAGTTAGGGGACCAAAATTGCAACAAAAAAAGTTAGGGGACCAAATTGAGACCTTTGCGAAAGTTAGGGGACCAAAATTGCAACAAAAAAAGTTAGGGGACCAAATTGAGACCTTTGCGAAAGTTAGGGGACCAAAATTGCAACAAAAAAAGTTAGGGGACCAAATTGAGACCTTTGCGAAAGTTAGGGGACCAAATTGAGACCTTTATGAAAGTTAAGGGACCAAAATTGCAACAAAAAAATTTAGGGGACCAAATTGAGACCTTTGCAAAAGTTAGGGGACCAAAATTGCACTTAAGCCTTTGTTTTGTATATATTCGCTACAATGTTTATCAATAAATAATTAAAAATAAAATACATATTAAAACTTTTTTTCGTCACAAATTATGATAAAAAATGAGATTTTTTTATAAAGTATAACAATGACATTAAAGTAAACTAAATATAAAATTTTCTTGCATTATTTGAATGTAAATTCTTCTATTTACAGATAGTGTAATTATAAATTAAAATTAATTAACAGGCTTCTCTAGTTTATAATATCGTACCGTACATATTTTCAACATTTAATTAATTAATCCACGTTAGTAATAATCGTTTACTCTAATAAGTAATAAGCTGTATGTTCACCCGTTTTATTAGCCATCATCTCAGGAAAACAAAAATTATATTCATAGGAAGGAGTTTAGGTTTAAGATTACCCGATCGAGTAATCTAATCAAAGATATACACTAGTGTGTTTTGTATTCTGGCCATGCAAAGATTTTTTAAAAATTGTAAAACAATATTTAAATATAAATTTATTTTTATGGTCATAAAATTTATGAAATGTCTACAAATGAGAGAAAGCAGAAAAAGATCATGGAAGTTAGACAGCTCTTAGAGAAGTGAGAAATATTTTTAAAAAAATTTAATAATAATTTATTGAAATAAAAATATTAAATTATAAAGTATTAATAACATTATATATGATTTTTCAAAGATGAACGTGTCAACATTATATATAATATTATAGATAATAGATGATAGATGTACTTATTATATGATTGGTTTTTTCTATACTGAAATCACAATTATGTGGATGATATAATAATTGCCAAGGGAAATAACACATATTATTATTGAGCGAAATGGGCTTTGAAATAGAATACAGAATTTTAGTCAACAAGGATTTCATATCAAATAGACACATACCGAATAGAAACTATTGGCGCGACAAACTCACAAATTACAGTAACTACTTGCAACGAATTGTCTAGTCTTCACCCTGCTACATAAATATAAATGACAACATGATTGAAGATTGAAGAATCAGATGGCAATTCTTTTTGAAATTTTAATTAAAGAATCTTATGTTTAAAATAAATACATATATATCAATAAAATTATTAACTCATCTATAATAAAAAGAAAAATAAAATAAAAAAACTAAATTATCTTTATTAAATTACTTGAAAAATATTTATTCATTTATAACTCTACTATATTTAATAAGTATAAAATGATAAAAAATTAATTAATGTTCTCTTGAATTTATAAAACAACATATATTTTGGAAAAAAAATAACTCTTCAAAAAAGTAAATATTCAGAATCGGAAGGAGTAATTCCTTTGTTCCCTATTTAGTCTCTGTAATTTCATATTGGAAATAACATGTTAATTCAAAGGTCGATTTTCACTTTTCTTTCGGTATACTATATAAGAAAATTTTATGAAAATAATAGTTGAGACACCTTAAGTTATAATTATTGGATCTGTTTTGTTTTTTATATTGAGATTTGTAAAATAAATTACATTGTACAAATCGCATTATAAAAAACAGATCCAAATATTCAATAGGCAAAAATTAAAGTGTTTCAAGTATCTTTCTTTCCAAACAAATATCAAATATCTACTTTATAATTTATATATATATATATACTAGGGGCTTTGCGTGCCCTAACGGGCACGCAAATATGTATGTAAAATAAATAAGGGACTAAATTGTTAACTTAGTAAAGAAAGAGAGACCAAATAGTAAATTTTCTCTTATTTTTAATTTCATAAACTATAGTTTTAAACATGAACGACCAGAAAGGGATGGAGCCATATAATATTAGATATATATCTTTGTTAAGTGAAGTCGTCACTCTATTGTTAAAAATGCTCTCAAATAACAGAAGAAGAGAATGAGTATAGGTTTTGTTATATCAAGATAGGCACTTAACTATGGATAACGGACAGTGATACCTTTACGCACATACTAACGCACCAAAATTTTAAGATTACATAATAACATATATATTTATATATAAATAATTAAAAATTTATAAATTTTGATAAAAAATTTAAAAATTACAGTATCTATTCATTACATACGTTATATGTATCATTATTTCAATTGTTTGTCATGTTTAAATCATAAAAAAAAAAAATTTAAATTATAATATTTACGTATATATGTCGTATGAGTATCGTACGAGTGTCGAATACGAACATATATCTAACATTGTATTACACCCTCAAAATGAAGTATTTATGCTTTATAGACACTTAATATTAAATTAAAAAGTATACTATTTAAAATATCATTGAACTAGTAACTTAATTTTTAACATGTTAAAATGCACTATTTAATCTATAAAATATCGAAATAATATACTTATTAGTATTTTTTCATGGACTAAATATTATATCATTTTAATTTTTTAAGGATTAAAAAATATAATATTTTAATCTTTTAAAAATTAAATAATGTGTTTTAATTTTTTAAAGACTGAGTTATCAATTCAATAATTTTTTAAAGACCAAATTATTACTTTACTATAAATTAAAAGTTATAGATATTAATAATATGATTACTATTAAATTAAAAGTTATAGATATTGATGATACTACAAAATAGCCATGAATCCTCCAATGACGGAATACGGTGGACTTGCTGAAAGAGATGGTGGGATTTGGCCCTCGTTGCTATTCTGATGTTTAAGTCAGTAAGAGGTCTGAAAGATAAAATATAATCTTAATAAGTTTGAGAGTAAAGTAATTAAATAAAATTGTACCTTATAAATTACCAAAATTAACTTATTTATAGATCATGAAAATGCTTAGAAAATGTTTAACTTTAGAGACTAAACAGACAGATTGTTATTATAATTGAAATACTTAAAAAATAATTCCATCAGTGAATTAGTTAAGGGATATGATCCGTATCAGATATTCAACTTTTGGAGACCAAGCAAACAAATTTCACAAATCAATTATTTTATTTCAAATTAAATCAAATTCATGCATTTACCAGTAGATCAACAACATCATAGTATAATATCACTCTTTAGAAAAAAATAATATAGTTATGAATTAAAACTTTCAAAAGTTTTGATTATGTACAGATATGTGCGGAATACAGAATATCTCACACAAACGTATTGAATATTATCGACTAACTAAGAAAATAAATAAGGAGAAAGAAAGAACACACAAGATTTGATCACGGAGTTCAGTCAATTATGTCTATGTCTCTGGGCAGCACTGCCGATATTATTATAAGAGAAGATAGCACAAATTTTGGGATGCGATACAATGAGAAATTAAAGTGGAGTTCTATTTATAGGCCTGAGTAGTCGACTTGTTCCGCAAATCAAGGAACAAATTGCAGTTGGGTCGTTGGATGTGCCGGCGACGCAGATCCGCGGCACAGCGAAATATTCGGAATTTCTTCGTTGTATCTTTATATTTTGAATCCTAACCGTCCAAAACATATCTTTACCTTTTAACTTGCGTGGGCCGTGGGACACTCTTCACTTGGGCCGCCCGGCGGCCCAAGTAACAAATAGCCTAAAATCGCGCGGAAGCGTTTGTGCTGACTTCATACACTTCTCAAATACTTGCGCCGCAGAAAGACCTGATATGGGCTGGCAGCCCACATGAGGAACTTCTAAATAAACCTTAAAGTCTACATGATATATATTTTAAAATTTGTGTATAGTAACTAAAAAAATGTTATAGACATTTTCAAAATAAAAATATTAAATGTCTGTACCATAAAGAGCAGATGATTTTGTTATTTCCCGTTCACGTAACGTCTTTGAATTAACCAATGGCAAAGGCAATGACACTCTTGAATTAATGGAATGCTGATGGATGTGTGATTATTCTTGATAAAGTATTAAATAATAACACATTGATGAAGAACTTGGTAGAATCGTGACGTTAGGGTTTGTTGCGTGATTATATAAAGAAGGGTAATCTTATTATTAATATTACTCCTATTTACAGCATTAATCAGAATAAAAAACAAAGGCAAACAAGTAACTATGTATCCACGGTATCAATAGTTACGTAATTAAGCATCGGTTTTGTTTTCTTACTATCAAAATGTCGTACAGAACATTAAATGTTTCTATTACGAAAATGACCTTGCTTAGTTCATTTTAAGCGAAACCCCAAAGCAGGAAAGGAACCATATCGTAATATATATAAATAATTAAATATATATTATACATGTCACTTTCAACTTTTGTTTTTTAAAATTAAATATGAAATATTTTAACTATATAATTATTAATTACAGCTGGCTAGCTACAGCAGGGAAAAAAGTTTTTCAACTCTTTAAAGGGAGACGAATCTAAATCATATTATACTATATACATGCATTCGCATACATGCTGTCAAAGCTTTGCCATCAAATTTTATACTATAAACTCCTTTTTACAAGATTTCACATAACTGTTGTTCATGACTTTTGAGATCAACTCAAATAGTTGAGACACTGACACTAGAATTATACAGGCTTATTTTTTTTGACTATTTCTTCATTGTAGATTAAGCTGGAATTAATCAGATAATTCACTGGATAAAAATTTACGTTGAAATTAAAAATATATTAGTATTTGATCTCGTTATATTGTTTTACATGTGTTAAAAAATGATGGCAATTAATGAAATGAAACGTGATTATAGGCGTGTTTGGGAATTCATTTATTTCATTTTATTTGTAAATAGCATTGAGATATACAATTATTTAAATAGACATATAATAATTGTATTAATTTAGTAGATATAATAGTATTATAAAATTTACATTATCTATTATCAAAAAGTTATTTGAATAAATTTATTTAGATAATTATAAATTATAACATATATATTTTCTTAGAAGTATAAAATTATAAAAAAATTTAAAATTATTTGAAAATTACATTTTTTAATTATTTACAAAAATCATTGAAAAATAACATTCAACAAAATTTTAACAGTACAAATTCTAACACAAATTGTAATTACTTTTTCAAGAATTTATTTATTTTTATATTTATATAATTTTAAAATATCTATATAATTTTGTATACTAATCATAAGGTAAAACTTACATAAAATTTTTATATATTTGGTTCTACAATCAATATTTAACATATAATACAAATTTTATACCTAACTAACTATGATAGAGAAAGAATATTAAATACATCATTTTATATGACTAATTATAATAAAAAAAATAAATTATGCTCATAATTAAAAAAAATATTGTAATAAAAAAATACATCAATTTATATGACTAATTATATATCTATTTTAATAATTTCATATAATAGTTTTATTAAGAAAACTTAGGTCAAAGTACAAATTTGGTTCTATATCTTTTGACGAGTTACCAATTTGGTCCTATATATTTTTTTTTATTGCACTTTTAGTCTCATATCTTTGTAAAAGGTCCCAATTTAGTGTCATAACATTTTTGGTCCCACACCTTTTGGTCAAGTTGCCTAATTTGATCAAATTTTACAAAGATATGAGACCACTTCTGCACCTGACCTAAAGATATAGGACCAATTCTGCAATTGATCCAAAGATATGAGATCAAATTGAAAATTGACCCAAAGATATGAGACCAAAAGTGTAAAAGAAAAGATATAGGATTAAATTAGAAACTAAAAAAAAGATATGAGACCAAATTTAAATTTTGACCTCTGATTTTTTAGCTCTCAAAGAAGTCTGGATATAAATAAAGAGAGAGGCGGGATGATTCACAAAAGTAAGGAAAAACTGAAGGAGTTAATATGTAGAGGCAAAATTAATTAATGGGTAGGTAGGAAAAATAATATATAAAAAATATAAATGGTGGATTGATTCAGAAATTGTAAATGAATAAACAAAAGAATGGAATGACAGAAATGACAAGAGAGGGAGGCGCTTTTGCGGGTGTGAGTAGTAAATTAAGGAAAGAAAAAAGGAAGAAGTATTGAATTTGACAATTTGTGTTTGTGGACTGTGGTGTTAGTTGTTTTAATTTAAATAAAAAGAAATAAAAAAGAGAAAGAAAGAAAGAAAGAAAGAGAGAAGGAATGAATGATGTGTGGGAGTCCCAATAATTGATGTAGCTTGTGTCATTCTCGAGCCCTGTGTTTGTTCCCTCTTCTTCACAATACACACACAAAAAACAAAAGTAAACGAAACGCCTTCACTTCATCGAATTCTACATTCATTCATTCACTCTCACTAATTAATTAATATATATATATCAATATCAATTACAGAGATAGATGGAAGTATAATGTGTTTGCAGGACGTTTTCTGGGCGATCCATCTGATGATGCCCTCTGCCACAAGTGACAAATTAACTTACTACTAACGGTAATAGAATCATCAATTAGCTTAGCTAGGATTAATTGAATGGAAACAATGCATGATTCCAATTTGGGGAAGCTTAAGTATAAGTGTTTAGCCAATAGGGTAATAATTGAGTTGCCTAAGTGAAATGGGATTAGCTAGAGTGAGGAGAGAGAGAGAGAGAGAGGTCACTATCAGAGCCATGAATATATATAATGAAAGAGGGAGAATAGAAGGAAGAGAAGGAAGGGGGTTGATTTAGAGTTTTGACGCAACAGGTACCCCAACTACAACACCCAAGAGGCATGTGATGTGATATTCTGATGGGATTGGGATTGGGATTATAAGGCCATACTCTTCAACTGTTATAACCCACTCCCACTCCCACATACACCCTTTTTGTTTTCTTCTTCTCTTTATTTCTTTCTCCATTTAGCCTTTGTCTTAAGACTGTAGGAGTTTTTTTTTTTTTTTTAAAAGATATTTTTATTTATTTATTGTGTTTATTTGATTAATTAAAAAAGTGTGAACAGTTGGAGTTTTCAACAATTCTTCCAGTTCTATGCTGCTTTTTCACTTTTTCAGTTTCCTTACCCCAAAACAGAATGTAATATTTTCCTTTCCTTCCAGTTTCATTCATTCCTTTCCTTCTTTCAAACTTCCCATTCACACCACATCATAGTATATTAGTATGATACCATCCCTGGCTAACACCCAAAACTCAAAGCCAATCAAATTTAACTGCCCCTACTTTTTAGAAGAAAAAAAACAATTTATGATATTATTTTTTATTTTTTTTGGTACTTAAAAATTTAATTGAGATGATGGCACTCCGGTTCAGAGTCAGTCAAGCCTTCGAGCTCAAGAGCACTTACAATTAACTCACCAATTGAGGTATTACTAGTAATTGAACCCAAACCATATAATTGTCATCGACAAAAGGTGACCAAGTGAGTCAAACCTCATTAATTTTCATTTTGTTTGGTGTTACAATTAATAATTTGGATTTATTTAACATGTGCCCTTATGACACATTTTAAGGTTCCTTCTGATTGGTTAGTAGAGCATCTCATATCTTGAAATTTACGAAAATTCATTTAAAAGATAATTTTTAATGTTTGAAAACTCATTTGACCAATCAAAAGAAACCTTTCGGAGTATATAAACTTGGTTTTTTTACGATACTGTATGTTAAAGAATATTACTATATTTTCAAAAAAAATTAAAGAGAATCTGATAAATTAATGTTAATGACAAATTAGTCTTATGTAAACTTTACAAAGCTTATGTTTAATTAAGCTATATATTATTTCTTTCGTTAATAGTGATCACGTTCACGTCCCTCAAATTAACCATATCTATCAAATTAAAGCACACAACGGCAACATAGCAAGTGACAAGACTCTCGCTTCCATTCATACTTATAACACATGAATCCTACCCATCTTCAAGTTAATGGTAATTTGTAAGACGTCTTAAGGTTTTAATTTTTAGTTTTAAAATCATATCCGAAGTTCATTGGTTAGATATATACGATTGTTACATTAATCTTGACAATATGTACGTCTAGCCAATGAATATAAACTCAGGTCAATCTTATATATGGGGCTGATCTGTTTTTTTTTTTTTGCTTTTGTCTTTTTTAATTTAAGTAAAGTGATGAGAGAGAAAGAGATATATAAAATGAGGTGTAGCTACAAGAGAGAGAGACATCATTGCCCTTGTTTATTTTATTTATCATAACAGAATTTGTTATACTATATTTTGTTTACGCAGACCCTTAGTTATAGTACGTTAATTGAGCCCTTCACTATATCTTGAATTTTATATGTAACAGTGATACAAAAGAATGTCTAAATTATACAGAAGTAAAAGAGAAGTAAAATAATAATAATAATAATCGTTGCGATGTTTGAGTGATCGCTGCGAATTGAAGCTGATGGCTTGTGCACTAGAGCTTGTGGCAGAGTGAAAGCAAGCATTGTGTACAACCACAAACATATTTCAGTGTTCTGGTAAAAAGTTGTTGATTTTTAATATTAAAATAATATGTAAAAACTGAACTCATCGTTTACTTTTAACCACAGAACCCTTCTAGATTATTTGCATATATGATATGATGATATTATATGTTGTGGTGAAAAAGTAGCGATTCCTGTGGAAACCCAATGCTAGCTCCTCTGACTAATACGGATATCGACTGCTGGAAACTCAGAAAGTAAATTTATTATAAATAAAATATATATGTATACACTCAAACATAATTAAGCTGTAACGTATACTGTGTCTGTCGTGTCTGGCTAATATACATACGAATATTTATGATCATTGATTCATTTAATTTGATCATCGACGTCGGGTAAACTAAGATTTGAAGCCATAAAAACTGTAATTATAGCAGGAAAGCTGTACGTATGTATGAATGATGCTAATTTAGCTAGCTAGCTAGCTAGCTACCTCCTCAATAGTAACTAGTTAGACTGGTCCACAATCTTATTGCATAGAGTGAGGGTAACAAACTCATTTACTTAATTAGGGTTAGCTAGTAATTTAAGTCATTTAAGTTATTATCAAAAACAAATTCAAATAAAGTTTATCTAACATTGGAGACACGGGTATATTTGTTTTGTTTTCTATTTCTTTTTCTTTTTATTTTCTAAAGAAACAATTTAATATATATAATAGTATATATAAATATATGCAATATAGTAATATTTAAAAAGTTATGTACAAAATAAAATTATTAATTATGATTGCTCAATAATGAATAAAGTAAAAAAGTCTTTAAATTATTATCTGATTGAATCAGCAGTCGTACTATATAATGTCAATATGTCATGAATAATAATAAATAATCATTTTTTTTAAATATAAATAATATATAAAATTTATAGTAATAACAAATAATTATAAATAGTTAATTTAATAATAAAATTCTCATTACAATTTAATATCAAGTTTAAAGTAAAATATAGACTTTGTGCTAAAACTATTTTAAACAAACTGAGCAAATTGACATAATCAGTTCTTAAGTAATTCATTGATCTAACTTAATTATAACAGTTAATTAGTTTTGGTTATTTATAATGTACAAATATTCTGTGTCATAAAATCAATCCATCGATCTCTTTTAACGAATAACGAAATGACGGATTTGACGGTTCAGTTGAATCGAAACGAGAGAAACTTGGTTTGACCATATCGTAGGGTTTGTAATACTAATTAATTAAGAGAAAGGTTTGGCATTAATAATTGTGTATGCATGGTTGAATAAGGTCTCAACTCTCAATTGTATAGCAGACAAAGCTTACGAAGCAGAGAGTACTGCCTTATGCTGATTTGATTTCTCTATCAACTAGGTAAGGACCACATGCCTCCACACTCACTTGACTTTGCTTCCCTCTCACCATTAATATAATATTATTATTCATTCGTTCATTCTTTCATTTTGTGGTGTTTACGTACGTGTGTGACTGATAAGTATCTTCTCATTAATATAATTTTAATTAATCACCACCCCCTATTAAAGGAGAGGAAGAATATTTCTGAAAACCCTAGCTGTGTATCTATATGATTATGATTTATATATATGCACACATAAGCCTTCAATTATTCATGAGGTGACCTAAAAATTCTCACGACGCGACACACCTTAATTAATGGTTTGGTTTTGAAATTTGCCAGAGCTATATATAGCTACATGGTGAAATGCATGACTAAGCTTGTGGTTATATATGATCGACATATGATATGTCATTATTAATGTTGTGGCGACTGTGATCCGTAATTGCCCACCCTAACAACCCAGAGCTTAAATAAAAGCTTCTTGTAGAGACCATTGACTTTCTCAAGTTGCCTAATTCGCTCAATTGCACCCTAATTAATGGACTCCCTATGTAATTATGGTTTTGTAGATTCAAAGGACTCATCTTTTAGCTCATCTTTCGGCACTTGGCAGACTACTTTTACGAAGACTTGGTCATTATTAAAAGTAAAACCTCATGTGGGGAGCAAATTAAAGTAAATATATAAATATATTAAGAATTGATAAGTACCTGTCCTCAACAGCTAGAGTTTGAGTCGTCAAAAGGATAGAAACTCGCTTTGAATTCTGAAACACTGTTGTGCAATCATGCACATTCTTTCAAAATAAAAATATATTGCTTAATTAGGAGCATAGTCTTTATTATATTATTGGTCCTTTAATTATATTAATTTAAAAAATAATGAAACAAATTAATAAAGCATGCATCCTGATCGAGAACCTTTCAGAACTGTCGGAGATTATGCTTCCATACTAAGAATTAAAAAGGGGATCAGGGGATGGATTAACCACTCATTGATCAAATCTGCTTGATTTCTCTCTAATATATATAAGAAAAGCTATGTATACTATTTATTTATTTAAGTATCCTCTTTTCATCCATATCTATTATTGTCGCGGCCATGCTAGCTCCCTACTAATTAGAGTTCATGTGTGGAATAAGTACAATAATTCACCTAGCTAGTAGTTAGAACACAGTTTAATTAGGAATTGAATAGACAAGCTGATTAATATGGTGTGCATGACAAGATTTGTTGGATAGGGTATATATGAAGTTGAACTACTTCACTCACTCACTCACTCAGTAGTGTGATTAAATATTTGGATGATTTATATATATATAATGAAACTCTAAAAGAACAAAAAATATAATTGAACAAGTGTTATTTTTAGCTAGTGACATACTCTGTTTGGGCCCAGTGTTTGTTAAAGATTAGAAGTAAAGTCAGAGGAAACCCATAAAGGGATTTCCGAAAAGAGCATAGGCTTAAAGGCTTTGTGTCTCATTCTCTTTTTTTGAAACGCCCGGTCCGATCCCACTGATCCATTATATTTTTCCGAAGAAGAATATATATATATCTACACAAACACAAACTGTGTGTTGTTGCATTCTCATTTTAAACTGAATTCGTCCCCATTTTCAGTGTTCACAAACGTACATGCACTTTTCGTAGCACGCGTACGTACACATACATACATGGCATGAGCATACCACGCATACAGTTAGATAGACTGTTAGAGTAATACGCCCATCCCACACACAACACACACAAAATTAAAATGAAACCCGACCCCACCCAAAAAAAAAGAGAGAGAGAATCTTTTAGATCATCAAATTGATTGTTATGGTTCCCAAAAGCATATAAGTATCAGTTTCGTTATAAAAGTATATCTATATATTTTTAATGATTATCTCTTCAATTTTGCAAAGGGTATCACTATGATCTAGAATCAACCACGTACGTCGTACGGTAAAGCTTTTGTTTTGATTTGTTGTTCATTATATTGATTAGCAAATCACTAATCAACAATTATTAAATTAATTAAGTTAAAGGAAAGAATAAAGATGAAAGGTACTCCTATATAGGAAGGGCCGGAAAGGAAAAGTTTAGGTTTGTGTAGCTTTGGAAATTCAATTCCCGTCAAAATGAAGGTGCCTGGATTGGACAAGCAGGTTATAAGTGCCATCCATATATACTTTGGTCTGAGTGCATGGTGAAAGTGATGCACCGCCCAAATTAGTAACATGGCAACATCAAGCTTTTTCATGCACCCCCTTTTAATTTCATTATTTTATGCCAATCTATATATCTATATATGAATTAAATATCTTCTTTTTTTATTATTCCCTCCTTTCACTAATATTAATGCTTGCTCTTTTGTACCGTTTTCGCTGCTAGCTAGCTAGTTTTCCAAAATCTCTTGCTAATTATTAACCTACTCGCTTAGTCGATGAGTACACAATTGTACATGTACAAGGATATATCATAATTTATAATTAGGAAGGCCTTAAGGACAAAGCAATGTTCAAAGATACACATATATAAAACCAGTTATATATACAGATTGCTGAATAATATACAATAAAAAAAGAGGAGGTATATAATATATATATATAGCTAGCATATATGCACGGAGAATCTAATTAAGTTGATGCTGATGATCAGGCCAAAAAAAAAAGTTGATGCTGATGAAGATGCTAATTAAACAACTCAATTGGTATATATAGGCGCTGTAGCCTTTTATTAATTTAATATATAACTTGGATATAATCCAGCGCCCAATAATATATATATATATATAATCGAGAATTTTAAGCACAGTGTTTTTTATTCAACTTCAATCATTCCGAAGAAGATGGTATAAGATAAGACGACGACCCAATGGAGAGGGAAGAGAGCCTTCTAGCTGCCATGCACCAAGTAATTAAATTCATTATTCACAGTGACCTTTGAGTGATGGGTGATGACCACAAATATATGGGTAGGGGATCCATGTGTTTACCATTACATAAGGCACTAGCTTATTAATATTATATATAATTGAAAAAGAAATCAACTAAAGAGAAAAATGATCAATATTAACAATTATAATAATAATAGGGAATAATCATATTAAAGAGGGGAGTTGAAGAATATTATTATGTAAATTAAACAACCTTTGAATTGGGATCAAGGTTGGAAACCAGTAATTAGCACTTAGAACCAAAGGCAAAAGAGGCTATCACATCACAGTGAAAAATACCTCTCTTATTGGACGTGGGCCATAAGAAAGCAATCTTTCTTTTGATTAATCATAGGATGTGGCCCTTCAAATAAATACGCCCTGCAGCTCACACAGTGTGTGTATTATATATATCACATGACACTATATATATATATATATATATGCCTTTTATTTTTTCTTTGTATTTTTTTATTATAGAAAAAAAAGTTAAGTCTCATCTAAAGCTTTAGATGTGTGTGTGTATATATATAAGTTAATTTCCCATATAGTATGGAGACTTAGAGAGGAAGGGTCGTTATCTGTTGCTGTGTAGTTAGGAATATTTGATCACGTGGCTGTACAGCAGCATCTTTGTGCATGTGAATTTATATATGTATACATATACAAATACATTAAAAAAAGGAAATGTGATTGTAACCCCATAACTGTAAAGGCATGAAAGGCGATGGATGACCAACCAGGAAGGCATTGGAAAGTGAAAAGTGATGGAGAATAGCTAGCTATATATATATATAGGAGGGAATGGCTGGAATGATATGATCGTATATATATATATATTGAATTCGAACCCCAAATTAAAATTAAAACTACATATATAGGCGCTTGGTTGGTGGTTTAATTTTTGAGGATTAACAAATGTAGCTAAGGTCATCAATCCTCTTCTTTGTCTGCAACTAATTATACTCTCTTTGTCTCCTTTTGTGCATATCCTTCTGTCCTCACCTCATAATTCAAAGATTCAGTTTGTCCAAATGCCAAAAAAATCTCGTTTGGTACCTAATTTAGGTCCTTTTGCTGCTCCCACACATCCCTACTCGTACAATCTCTTTACAGAAATTAACCTTCCCAACCACACCCCATTAATTAATTAATTAATTAATTGCATTTTTCAGGCTGAAATCTTGGACATTGTTCAATAATAACCATAACAATAATAATTAAAGCCCTTGAACCTATAACTTATGAAGCAAATCTAAGCGACTCATTATTAATAAGGCATATATATATATATAATTTATGGAAACAACCTGACTCAGTTATGGGGTATTTCATTTTATGTTCAGCTGTAGCTCTAAGCACATCTGTACATAGTTTATGGAGTCGATAAACAAAAACTTTAGCTAATGAGCTTACAGATTATATATATATATATATGGAGTCTTCAAGATTGAGGTGATGAACAAAATAATTTAGGTTTTGTCCTGCATTAAAATCTTAAATTGTCAAAGTAGTTTTTGCGGTTCAGACAAGGGCAAATTGACTGGCAAACCGCCTAGTAATCACAATTTAAAAAACATAATTTGGACAAGTGGTGGTTGCTTGGGTAGCTTAATTAAGCATCGTGTTTTGGATTTAATCCTTAAGACGGTTTGTATGCAGTAAGTAATGGTGAATTCTGACAAAATTAAAGATTAATCGTTCACTATCCTCCAAATCTAGTTGGAGTAAGGGCCCATATTTGAACTTTTGGGCTAATAGGATCTTGAAAGCTCATAATGGATTGTTGTGAATTGGGCTGCGAGAGAATGAATGGTTGGGCCAGTTTCCGGATGCTGACACAGATTTTAGCGGCGTTTGATGAGAATCGTTTCTTAATCTGTTATTTTGGCATAAATATTTTTAGTTCTTAAAAAGAAACAGTTTGTCCTTTGTCGGCTCCCAATTCTCTAACCAAAAGCTGTGTTGACAAATTCCCCAATCCGACACTTTTGGATCTTCTTTGACTTTCTAATTTCCCCTGTCTTTCCTGTCATATTCTTTTTTATCATCCTCCACAAACATACCCGATAACTCTCTAAAACACACACCCACATACACACACATACTCGCATACTCTTTCTCTCACACACACTCTCTGTCTATGCAATTTCACTTCCATGATCGTCTTCCTCAGCAAATCAAACTCATCTATATTCCCCTCTGAACACACCATCTTATGGCACTGTTTAAGGCACGCAATAACAGGAGGTCGTCATCCTCGCCTTACACGGCAACCTTCACAACTATAATTTTGATTGGAATTTCTGTTTTTTGTATATGGATGCTAACCTCGACCAACGCAAACACACACCCAAAACATGCCACCACCAAAAAACGTATGTCTCTTGATACCTCTTCAACCCACAATGACTTGTCCTCCTCCTCCGATGACTCATCTGAATCCACTGTTAAAATCCATGACGACCAGAAAAGCACTCTTGCTAATCTCCTCGATGATGTCGTCAGTTTTGATGATAAAAACCTCAATGTTCATGCCGACCCAGAGCCACTAAAAGAACAGAATTTGATTAGTGAGTCTCAGCTATCGGAGGAAAGTACGTTAACTCAAAAGCAACAAGCCTCCGAAACAAATGATGCGGGTATGGACATTAATTATGATAAGAAAATGTCTGAGTCTGAGAAAGTTCAGCGAAGTAGTGTTTCTGAAAATACTGAAATATCAGAAGGAAACCACGAAGAGATTGCTAGAGCGCAAGATGAAAACATGGATACGATTACGAAGGAAGACAAAACTACTGATGATCCGATTGTAAATGAAGGAGAAAATCAAGAACGAGACGCAGGGAAACAACAAGAGGATGTTAGGAGTTTTGACAATCAAGAATCCAAAAACGAGGAGGATGAACAGAATAAAAAACAATTCACAGAGGAGGATCAACAAAATAAAAAACATTTGATAGAAGACAAAGGTGAGATTACAGAGGAGGATCAAAAGCAACCAGAACATCTAGAGAAACAAGATGACAATTCTAATCAGGACCAACAAGAGAAGCAAGATGACATTACTAATCAAGAGCCACAAGAGAAGCATGATGACAATACTAATCAAGACCCACAAGAGAATCTAGATGACAATTCTAATCAAGACCAGCATCAGAAACAAGACGACAGTTCTAGTTCCTTCTCCGACTCCGACACCCAACTTACCACGTCAAAAGATGAATCCCATGCAGTGGTTGAGGGTGAAAGCTCTCAACTTACTCAGGAAGAACTTGAACAGAGGGAAACCCAGAAGCCAGAATCAGAAAATAAGAAGACGAAGAAGCACATGGGTGAAGACGAAGATGCTAATCAGTCAAAAGGGGGCAAGCCGTCGTCCAAGGGGTCAAATAAGGCATGGTCAACCCAAGCAGATCAATCGCATCACGAAAAAGAGAGACAGAAGGACAAAGAATCAGACAGTACAGAGTCTACAGAATCAGAGTCCAATACAACAGAAGTTCACACGTGGCAGCTCTGCAATGTCACTGCAGGTGCTGATTATATACCGTGTTTGGACAATGAAAAGGCTGTGAAGAAGTTACGGAGTACAAAACACTACGAACACAGAGAGAGGCATTGCCCTGATGATGCACCTACCTGCCTGGTGCCACTTCCCAAAGGTTACAAACAACCCATCGAATGGCCTGGAAGCAGAGATAAGGTAATGCAATACTGTGCTTCGAAATACCATCTGAGCCATTAAAAATGAATTGAATAATGAATGGGAAGGCCTTTTGAAATGATTCGTAACAGAATATACTTTTGTGTGTTTAAACAGATATGGTATTACAACGTACCACACACGCTGCTAGCAGAGGTGAAAGGACACCAGAATTGGGTGAAGGTGATGGGTGAGTTCTTGACTTTCCCTGGAGGTGGCACTCAGTTCATTCATGGAGCTCTGCACTACATTGATTTTATTCAACAGGTAACTAGTACTAGTGATTGTTCTTAACTAGGGATTCATTTCATGTCTGGAAAGTGAAATCAATACCAAGGGTTGGTGTTTGCACTTTGCAGGCTGAAGCTGGTATTGCATGGGGGAAACGCACACGGGTGATTTTGGATGTTGGGTGCGGGGTTGGTAGTTTTGGGGGTTACCTATTCGAGAGAGACGTTATTGCAATGTCTTTTGCACCCAAAGATGAACATGTGGCCCAAGTGCAATTTGCTCTTGAGAGAGGGATACCAGCCATATCTGCAGTCATGGGTTCTCAAAGGCTTCCATTCCCCAGCAAGGTCTTTGATCTTGTGCACTGTGCACGTTGTAGAGTGCCTTGGCATGCAGAAGGTTCTGAGTTCTAACCAACACTATTGTTTTCTTTTAAAATTGATACCTGTTGTGCCTTCAGTTCACTATACTGACTTAGGGATGTATTAACTTTGTTCAAGGTGGCTTGTTGCTTTTGGAATTGAACCGTGTTCTGCGACCGGGAGGTTATTTTGTCTGGTCCGCTACTCCGGTGTACCAGAAGCTCGAAGAAGATGTCCAGATATGGAATGGTAGAATAACATATCTCCATTGAAAAAAGAAGAAGAATAAATTAGCATTTTATGAGACTGACATTAGCAATTTTTCTCCTAGAAATGACCTCACTGACCAAGTCCATGTGTTGGGAGCTCGTGACTATCAGCAAGGACAAACTAAACAGCATTGGTGCGGCTATTTTCCGCAAGCCCACTTCCAACGAATGCTACGAAACAAGGAAGGAAAGTAATCCTCCAATCTGCGCTGACAATGATGATCCAAATGCTGCCTGGTAACTAAATAACTGACTGATTGAGCTGAAAAACTTGTAGCTAGAGATGTATAATACATAATTAATGACAAGTATAGTTAATGTTGATTGGGCAAATCATGTAGGTATGTACCTCTGCAAGCATGCCTGCACAGAGTGCCGGTTGACAAGGACGAAAGAGGAGCAAGATGGCCTGAGGCTTGGCCTAATCGACTGTACAAAGCCCCATATTGGGTAAACGACTTGGAGACAGGGATCTACGGAAAACCAGCATCTCAAGATTTTGTGGCAGACACTGAACGTTGGAAAAACGTCGTCGACGAGATAAGCAACATCGGCGTTACTTGGTCTAATGTCAGAAATGTCATGGACATGCGAGCAGTCTATGGGGGGTATTGATATCATATAACTTGGACTACAACCATTAAAATGTTTACTAATATATATCATCAAACAATAAAGATCTACCATGCATGCTTGTGTGCAGATTTGCAGCAGCTTTGAGAGATCTTCCTGTTTGGGTATTTAATGTGGTGAACGTAGATTCTCCAGACACACTTCCAATCATCTTCGAGCGTGGTCTTTTTGGAATATACCATGACTGGTGTGAATCATTCAGCACCTACCCACGAACGTATGATCTACTGCATGCAGATGGCCTTTTCTCTAAGCTGAAGAAGAGGTAAGATATTCATATAACATGTGTTGATATGAAAGTCGCAATCCTTACTACTTTTTTCCCTCTAACAAAATGACTGAGCCTTTTCTCCATTGTTGTGCTTCATCAGATGCAAGCTTGTTCCTGTAATAGCAGAGGTTGACAGAATAGTGAGACCAGGAGGTAAATTTATTGTCCGTGATGAACCTGAGACTCTTGGCGAAGTGGAAAGTTTGTTGAACTCTATGCACTGGGAAATCTCCAAAAACCAAGAGGGTTTGCTCTGTGCCAAGAAAGGCAAATGGCGGCCAGATTCCTATGTAGCTGTGTCCTAAATCAAATGAGGAGAACATGGACGGTTCAATTTATGGTTTGCTTTCAAACAAGCAGAACAATGGCAGAGGCATTGAGTTTTGACCTGTCATCCACCACCTTCTATAGCCCAGTAAATTCAAATTGTCTTCCAAACATAAAACATTACCACCATAGAAAGATTGATTCTTTAATGCACGAATACGGCATCGGGGGTAGATATAGATTTTAGTTGTCTATAAACAAATGTCTGTTATTTCATCAGATGCTTCTATTTGGAACTAATCATTTTCTGTTGCTGTATATTAACAGAAATATACGTCAACTCGTAAAATTTGTGAATTGAAGTTTTTACCTTGACCATGAGCAGTTTGATGTTGTTGCTCTATTGGCCTCTGTTTTGGCACACTTATTTGATACCATCATGCAATTCAATAGCAAAGATAGAGACAGAGATCCAAATTAAGATATTTAACATGAAAGAATCGGATCATATAGAGAGATACACAAAGAAATATTTGCTTCATCTACATATTATAGTCATTTAATATCCATCTCCGTGCCCAGAGCTCTCCAGGATATAGACTTTGCAGCGGTAAAAAATCAGCTTACAAAGGTATGAATAAATCTAGGCAATTTTCCAGCATAATCAAGAGACAATGCAATCCCTAAAAATCTCACAATGCAATTTTCCAGTAAATATCCCTAAAAAATAAAAGGAACCTGCCAATTTCATTTCGTTTCTGTAAATAAAGCCTGAGAAATCAGAAAATTACAACAAATCTGCCATCACCGGAGATGAGGAAACAATGAGAAATTATCCAAGAATGCTAAGATTTAGAGCTGGAATCCTGTTTGTGAAGCTTATTATATTCTTCAAGCTCCTCATAGTATATATCCCAAACGCAGCGAACGCATCCACTGCCACAACAATCACCGGGAAGAGGCTTTTCCGGCGGCGGAGGCAGTACCACTTTAGGTTTCTTCTCCGCCTCTTTCACCTTTCCTTCCTCCAATTCCGATTCAATTGACTGCGAATCTGCCTTCTGGGCCATAGATTTTGGTTTCAATACGGGTTGCGCAAAGAAGGGCCGTGGATCTCGAAGCCGATCGTTGACGACAATAATATTCCAAGACACACGTCGCAGGGAAAGATCGCCGCCGCTTGCTGCTCTCATCGCCGGAGTCGCCGCCACCACATTCTTTGCCTTTAGTAATGAATGGAAGTTCAATTTGCTTATTTGTTTCTCGTGAATTGACCAATGAATTTTGTGAGCGTGTGATGCCCTTTCCATTCTTGTTCTATTTTCAGATTCACCTTCAGGCTTCAGGCTTGATTCTACACGGTAACACGTGTCAAGATCTGAGTCACCCGTTGCTATTGGTTTCTAGAATGCATGTGTGAATTATAGGTTTTTTTATTTGGGGTATATAATATAATATAGGGTGAGTCTATGATGCAAAGATGAAATCTTGACATGGGATGCAAAGAATTTTAAACCAATCAAATTTTAACATTTGGAATTAATAACCTGGAGAATAGGTAACCAACAGGTAATCAAAATATTATATATATTTACATCTTATATCCTAAATTTTATAATATTTAAACTTTTAGACTTGAAAGAATTAAAGGCAAACACAAATCAATTAACCTAAATAAATTGAACCCAAACGCAGAGAGCCTTCTGCCTATCAAAAAAAACGCAGAGCCGCCTTCCTCACGCAAACGCAAACGCAGAATCAATTAAAACCTTCTTCTCTCGCAAATTACTGATGAACCCACATGGATAGTTGATCCCTTGGATGGAACTACTAACTTCGTGCATGGGTAAATATATGCTTATGTTTTCATCAATAAATTGGTATTGTCATATAAATGACTATAACTCTACTATTTGTAGATTCCCTTTTGTTTGTGTCTCCATTGGTCTTACTATTGGAAAAGTTCCTACAGTTGGTGTCGTTTACAATCCAATACTTAATGAGGTGAGAACTCTTACATATTGTCTATATTTTTCTCGATCACAGTATCCCTTTGGTTCCTAAAGTTCGAGATGTAATGAAAGGTGATTCAATGGTTCACATAGTTCTGCATGTGATATTTCAAATTTTGTTCTGAACTTAATCCGCTGGGGGAAAATAATGAGGTGATCGGTTGTCCTATATCATCATAATTGATGTGAACAAAGTGGATAACCAATTGGAGTCAAGTGACATTTGAGTGATTTGAGTTAGGAATATGACAATCTAAATTTATTTGCAATTTGTGTATTTTATTAATTTTTTCTTTTAAGCGATTTATTTTGTGTTATTGGTATGAAAAATTTAAACTTTTCCTTTTCCTGAGAATGGGAAATTAAGATTTGGGATTTGTGTACGCAGCTTTTCACTGGCGTTCGTGGAAAAGGTGCCTTTCTGAATGAAAACCCTATAAAAGGTGAGCCAACTTTTTTTTGTCTTTTGACTGTTATGGTTAATTGACAATGAGTTGCCTCATGCTCATGCGTTTTAATTGTGCAGTATCATCACAAACTGAACTAATTAGCTCTCTTCTTGCAACTGAGGTATGTTTAACGTATGGGACTTGATTATATGGATTCCCATTAGACTAACGTATGGGACTGAATTATTCAAGAATTTGGGGATTTAATGCCACATGGGGATGTCAAATGTTCATACTTCATACCTGAAAATTACTGACTATGAGAGTAACAATTTCATTAATGAGTGATAAGATTGGGTTTAAAAGGATAAGCAGTCTGTGAGGTATGATTGTTACTTACTGCTATAAGGAAGCAATATATATATATTGAAATGAAGGACTTGTTTGCACTTTAAATTTAGTTATTACTTGGACTATTTAAGTAGCCGTTTTTTCTTGTAAAAGTTGTGATACATGTCACTGTCTCTTTTAGCTTTATGCATTGTGAGGTAGCTTGGCAGTTTTGAAGCAACTTTCAAGGCTAGAATCCAATAATAAACTATAATTCTCATATTGCTATAATCATACCAGTTGTGAGAGTAACAACCACTTGTTTGTTATGACCTGAAGTATTACAGTTAAATTTTTTCAAAGTTCATAACAATTGTTAATTGTTTATATATTGTTGATATTTGATAGATGGAGTATAAACTTGAGAAGGGTGACTTACATGAAGATTATAAGCAATGTAGTGAAGAAAATAGCAGATGTAATATGTCTGACGAATCCAATGTTGATGAAGAAATTTTGAATGAAACGGAGATCAAATCAAAGGAATTTAAGAGTTGGAATGATGCTTATGAAATGTACAAGAAGTATGGAAGGAGGAAGGGATTTGGTGTTCGTTTGCACAATATTGGTAGAAACAAGGAGAAGCAGATAACTTGGCGCCATTTTGTTTGCTCATCGGAAGGTTTCAGAGATAAAAAGTACCAAGAGAATCCTGATCGTAAAAGGGAGCAACGGAATCTAACTCGTTCTGGGTGCAAGGCTTCAATGAGAGTTCAGTTCAACAAGGAAAGAAGCCTGTGGTTTGTTTCTCGTTTTGAAGACAATCATAACCACCCTTTGGTTGGTTTCAACTACACATGCTT
>QANZ01010273.1:12741-25711 GCA_003254925.1 Chamaecrista fasciculata
TGCTACGGGCAACGTTAGACTAAGCCAAAGTCTGACAACTGCAACGCCGGAATAATGATGACCTCAGGTCTAAGGCATCGTGACAGGCGTACAAGAGAGGCAAGCTGATGACTAAACCCATGCAGGACTCTCCGGGTCAGTCCGGCAACTCGTAACCCTTTACGTAGTTGCACCATGACTCTCATTCCAGCATCTAGTGCGTGCATCCCTATGCACTGAGGTCATGCTGATCTTAGTTCATTTTCGCTCCCACGAAAACAATCGATCAGGGACAGATTTAAATTAATTATCTTATAATTAATCACAGATGTAATCCTAGTAAACATGCTAATAATGTGAAAACCATTAATTTATCTCTATAAATTAATCCATATGTTCATAACATATATAAAAGAGGATTGGCCCTAGCGCACAATTCCTAACAAAAACAACATAATATCAAATGATATCATGGATATAATATTCAAATTTCAGAAATACTTACCAAAACGCCATTTACAATGACTTTCAATTTCCAACCTTCACGCCTTGACATATGCAAGTACTAATTCCCATTTACCAAAAATATGAAGGTATTATCATCTATAAATTCAGCTTGATTTCTCCTTTAACGAAGCACCGAAAAATCCTTCGTTTCAAAAATTTGCATTAATATATATTTACAATTTGCACTAGTGATCTCACTTTCATTTTGTTTGATTTCTCTACTCTAGGAATGAGTTGTCCAACAATTGTCCAGTGAATTCATTCATTTCACTTGCATGATTGCACCTCCGACGTCTTTATCTCCTTGGCTCTATTACAAGATACTCTCCTATGTCGCCTATTTGATCACCTAGCAAAACTCAAACAAAAAGAACAATATGTTTTTTACTGCTCTCAATGATACTTATTAGTTATTATTGTTGATACTAAACAAAGATAAATCTACACTATTCTCATTTTTCTCCTTTTGTAGTAGCATTACCATATAACAGTTCACCACTGCTTTACTATTTGTTGTGTTTTTTGTTACTATAAATGGAAGGAAAATATTCATTTTATCCACTGTTCATCAGGGAAGATCTAAAACAGCGCTAGCTTTGCAAATCCTGTGATGGTTGCATACTCCTCTATAGAAGAAGTGTTTTTTAAGGTAAGGTTATTAGCACTTCGTTTCTTTTTGTGTTGCCATGTTTTTTCTTATAAATGACAAACAACGTAATTAATAAGGCTGAGATTTTTTTTTCTTATCAATGATTCAATTCAATGACGATTGGAGATTTGGATTGGCAGATTGTCATAACGTTGAAGAATTTCCAAATGAAGTGGTTATTGGATAATTAATTGCATAGTTTGAAATCAGACCGATCATTGACCCGGATAAGGGCTCGAGTGGCTGGCTCATCGGTTCAACCACTGGGTCATTAAAAATCCGGTTAGCCCGGAAAAATAAGAAAAATAATATATATATATATATTTACACATACATCAACCAAATATTGTATACATACTAAGTCATAAGAAATCAATTTTAAACATGGAATTGATCAACATAAGTACATAACAAAATGAGTCTTGAATCTCAACTCACGTATTCAAATTTAGATCCCAGAATACATGAAAGTTAAATTAAAAACATTAAGACATCAAATAAGTCTTAAACAACTCCAACAAACACATCAAAATCAAACAAGTCTTGTTATTTTAGTTCACTATAACAAAGTTACAAAGTATTAAACAATCCAAAATAAAAATTTGCATCTTCATTTCCCTCAATATCAGCATCAGCACCATTATCGTCATCATCATCATAATCACCCATATCATTTGAATTTAACTCTACAAAAAATATTAACTTAAGTAAGTTAAAAATCTTCAATAAACAAATAACTAAATTATAATATCATGTCTCAAAGTTATAAACACAAACCAATATCTTCAGCAGGCTTTCCATTACTAGTAGCAAGCTCACGATTAAGAACTTCTAATTCCTCTACACGTAGGGTTGATGGTTCCTCATCTAAAATCCAATCACTAATTTCTTCAAAATCTTCAAGACTAAAAGGACCATAAGGCTTCTTTCTTGATTGACTCCTGCGGATATTTATAATTTCATATTATTCATCTTTATAATAGCAAACAAATATCAATAACAATAATAATAACAAAAATAATAAAGAATACCTCTTTTGTAACAACAAGTTGTAATGGACATACACAAGATTATTGAGTCTTTCACGTTGTAATCTATTTCTCCTCTTTGAGTGAATATGTTGAAACACACTTCAATTTTCTCACATTCAGAAGAACTACACGTCTGACTTAAAACTCGGATTGCAACTTTTTGTAAATTCGGGGCTTTTGATCCAAACACTCGCCACCATTCATCTAAATAATTCAACACATTAATAAAATATTTAACTTAACAAATCAAATAACATAATAAAACAATTTAAGGGTATTGATATTACCTGGCATTTTGTGTGACGACTATCAATAGCCATCCTTCTCCCAAAGTCTACTTTTGCCTTTTGAAAGATTGAGATTTTCGCGTTCATCTAAGATTCCAATACTTTATCACCCTTATAGTATTTCTCTATTGCATCTAAAACCCCAGATACGAAAAATGACATTAAAGATTTCATACCCAGATCATATTGGTAACTTGGATTGAAAAACAAACCAGCTGCATGAAAATTCTTTCGAAGTTGTTTATCCCAGCACCTATCAATGATTTCCAAATAAGGCCCTATGCCCTTTTTCTTTTTTAAAATCTTTTAATCATTTCTTCTCTTACTTTACGAAAGGCTGCATATAAGAAACCCATCGTCGACTTATCTTCACTATCTACTAAGTGCAATAGCCGAATAAGTGGCTCTGTAACCTTGACAATTGTAGCACAATTTTTCCAAAAAGTTGGATCTAGGATAGAATCCACAAATTTTGTAGATTTGCTATCCTTAGCAAATGGTGCAGTTGTTCTTTCTCTACATGTAACCATGGCCCTCAAAGCATCCTTTTGACCCAAAATGCTTTGCAATGCAACGAAGTTGGTGGAAAACCAATTAAGAGTTGGCCGAGGTATTTCTCTTCCATTTGAATGAGTCCTCACCAAATGCAACGCAAAGCAATTATTATAAATGAACTTTGTCAGTTTTGCTGCTTGATCTACAACTTCATTAACTTCAGGCAGCTTTCCAATATCTTGTAACATTAAATTAACACAATGAGCTGCACAAGGAGACCAAGAGATAGAGGAAAATTCCTCTTCCAACATTCTACCAGCCAATGCATAATTTGCAGCATTATCAGTAACTATCTGCACAACATTTTCAACCCCAACATACAAGACCACTTCTCGAAATAGCTTGAATAACATTTCAAAAGTCTTGGATGCATCAGAAGCATCGTCAAAGTTTAAGAACACTGTTCCTCTTCGACAATACACAAGGAAATTGATTAAGGTTATTCTACACTAATCAGTCCACCCATCATCCATAATAGTGCATATAGTCTCATTCAAGGTAGAGCAAAAGCTATCAATAAAACAATTTACTTCATCCACATTTTTCTTTAATAGATGAGAACGAAGAACGAAAGAACTGGGACCTTTGTAGCCACCTCCCATACTAGTAATAACATCAATCATTTGTTGATAATAAGGATAGTTAACAACATTAAACGATATAGAAGCATCAATCATCCATTTTGAAATAGCCAAGTCACACCTGTCTCTTGCTTCCTTTCTTTGTAAGACACACTTTAAAGTTGGTTGAGCCCCCAGAGTTGTTCTAGGCATAAAAAATGGAGATAAACTAGCAACAATCTTGCCCTTCTCTTTGTCTTTGCCCCTAGAACTTCCTATCACTTGAACATCTTGACTAGCGGGCTGCTCTTCATTCTCATGAGCGAAAGTATTATTTTCCTCCAATTCTTCTTGTGCCTTCCCTTTCATCTGGTTGAATTTAGTAACATTACCATGCAGTTGAAAGTGAACATCAACTAGGACTTTCTTACATGGCCCAACATCTCCCTTTATTCCAGCTAAATGTTGTTTAAAGCGATTAATTCCACCTCCTTTAAATGTCTTGTTGCAGTACATACATACTAAATGCTTCCTTGAACCAGAGTCATCACTAAATCTACAATGCCCTCAAGATGGATCAGATTTGCCCATGCTACTACAGTTAGTTAGATTTGGGTTAGATTCAGTGGGTTGTAATGATCCTTGAGCTGGATTTTCTTCAAACATTTATCTAGATATTATAAAAAAAAGATTCATAAGTAAGCACTGTTTTAGGATCAAGTTGGAATCATAACCATTAAGTATACCTAAATTTGAGAATTCGGATAACACTTATTAAGGAGTTATGAATTATAAAGTAAGATCATGTACAACCATAAGCACACAAATTCAAAAACTACAAAAATAACCAAAAATCAAACTTTCCCACAACAATAAATTTTAACTACATCTCATTATTATCTAATAGAAAAGCAAACTTTCCCACAACAACAAGCACAAAAAGTCAAAAACTATGAAACTAGATTCAATATGCAAAAAAAAGAATTGCAATCTGCGATATGGAGTTTTCCTTATGGCAATTTGAAACTTGTTAATTTATTAATATTATTATTTTAATAACAAATTAAAAGTGTGAAAAAGACAAACAAGATAAAATGCCAAACATTGATCCTACTGTCATTCTAACGTCATCCATGGGATGGATGATAAAATTTATAATATTAAAAGAATGGACCCACATTGACAGTGAAAAATTGGAAATTGAACATTTTTTTAACTTTTATGGTTTAAGTGTTTAACTGTGATGATAAATTTAACTCATTGAATCTCTTTGGAATCCAAAGTTTGGATGGTCATGGACATCTCCAGCAAAGGATAGTTATCAACATTTAGTCAAAATTTTAGTCTCAAACTAAACACATAAAACCAGAGAAAGAACACATAAAATTTTAGAAGAAACCCCCACAAGAACTCCTTCTTACCTTTTCTTCTCTCACAAACCCTAGTTTTGGAGCGAAGTTAATTCTCCTAACTCTTAGCAAAAATTGACTTTCTCTCTCTATGGGTGCAAAGGTGCGATTTTCTCTCTCTCTCTACAAGGAGGAACAAAATCAAAAGCTAGGGTTGGACTTGTGTGTGGGGCAAGTCGACTTGCCCCCTTATTTATAGACAAAATATTTAATGATTTTATTATTCCTAAAATCATGATATTCTGATAATATAATTATTTTAGGACTTGAATTTACAATTAAAATATTACCTTAATATTTCAATTTAAATCCAAAATGCAATCTCTGAGAATCAAATGGAAGATCAAATCTTCCCATGGGACCCACAGAGCCATGCGCCTATCTCCCCTCTATTTATCTTGGAATTTTATAAATCAAAAACATTCATAACTCTTAGGATTTTATGATTCTCCAAAGATACTGAGAGGAGATCTCACCAAATCTGTTTGAATCAAATCTTTTGATATCTCCATCAAATCTTTTGAATTCAAACTTATTATTTGAATTAATAAAACAATTTTATTTATCCAAATATCTCATAAGAGGCGCCACCCTCAAAATTAATATTGGGGAATTTTATAATTCAATAATTTCCTAACTCTTAGGAATCTTATCTGAATTATTTTTCCCTAATATTTTAATTGTAAATAATTAATCCCCATTAATCATTTAACAATTATTATATTTAAACTTGTCCCACAAATTTAAATATTCCACAACTGTAGATTAATTAAGACAAGACTTAATGTCCCAGACATTCTTGCTGTCTTAAATCGTGCCACCATAGTGACCCACGAATTAACCCTAATTCATGTCCTTTTTAAACGGTGTCCTGATCCTACTCATGTGTGACCCAGCAGGCCCCACGTGAAGTTGGCAGCAGGTCATCTCCATGACCTACAAGTCGTGAGCGGACTCTAGCAAGCCATCACGACTACCCAAAACACGTGAGTTATCGTTTTTACCAAAACTGACTTAACCTTAGTACCAACATGTCAAAGACCCTATTGCCCTACGATATCTTGGTCATGGATTAGGCACAGGAAAGTCATCCATAATCCAAACCACAACTTTCTCGATTCCCTTAGTAAGTCCCAATTTACTGAGTGGCCACTCTTTCCCTTGGACAGACTCATCGAGGGCGCCAGTTAGATATCTCTCATCTGATGAGGGGCAAAATCCCATCTTGGTCAATCCACATTCCTCAGCAAGGCAATCAACCAAACCCGTACTTAGCCCTTATGGCTACCCTGTTACGGGCAACGTTAGACTAAGCCAAAGTCTGAAAACTGCAACGCCGGAATAATGATGACCTCAGGTCTAAGGCATCATGACAGGTGTACAGGAGAGGCAAGCTGATGACTAAACCCATGCAGGACTCTCCGGGTCAGTCCAGCAACTCGTAACCCCTTACGTAATTGCACCATGACTCTCGTCCCAGCATCTAGTGCATGCATCTCTATGCACCGAGGTCATGCTGGTCTTAGTTCATTTTCGCTCCCACGAAAAAAATCGACCAGGGACAAATTTAGATTAATTATCTCATAATTAATCACGGACGTTATCATAGTAAACATGCTAATAACATGATAACACATTAATTTATCTCTATAAATTAATCAAATGTTCATAACATTTCACATAAAATGATTGGCCCTAGGGCACAATCTCCAACAGACTCCCACTTGCACTAGGGTACAATCATCAATCTAGCTGTTCCTACTCCTAGGTACACTGATCAATGTGTCTAATCCCCATCGACGATACATGTCGCTCATGTATGACCCTTGCAAGAGGCTTAGTCAGAGGATCAGAAACGTTATCCTCGCCTGCTACTTTACAAATCTTCACATCACCTCTGTCAATCATCTCCATGACGAGGTGAAAACGTCTGAGTATATGTTTGGTCCTCTGGTGGGACCGTGGCTCCTTGGCTTGCGCAATAGCACCACTATTGTCGCAATACAAGGTAACGGGATCAGAAATGGTCAGAACCACCCCAAGCTCTAAGATGAACTTTCTAATCCACACAGCCTCCTTTGCCGCATCCAATGCTGCAATATACTCGGACTCCGTTGTAGAATCGGCAATCGTGCTCTGCTTGGAACTCTTCCAACTCACGCTGCCACCGTTCAGGAGAAACACATATCCTGACTGCTATTTAAAGTCATCTTGAGCGGTTTGGAAACTAGCGTCTGTGTAACCCCTTACACATAGCTCCTCATCAGTTCCACCGTACACCAAGAACTCATCCTTAGTCCTTCTCAAGTACTTAAGGATATTCTTAACAGCGATCCAATGATCCTCACCAGGGTCTTGTTGGAATCAGCTTGTCATACTTAAGGAAAACGACACATCGGGTCGAGTACATAACATGGCATACATGATGGATACTATGGCCGAGGCATAGGGAATTCCACTCATGCGCCCTCGCTCAACTAGTGTCTTGGGACACTGTTTCTTGCTCAGGGTCAGCCCATGATTCATCAGAATGAATCCCTTCTTGGAATCTTGCATATTGAACCTCTTCAATACCTTATCCAAGTATGTACTCTGACTCAATCCGAGAAGCCTCCGAGATCTATCTCTATAGATCTTAATGCCTAGAATATAGGTAACTTCTCCTAAGTCCTTCATTGAGAAAGATTTTCCTAACCAGGATTTTATAATCTCTAAGGTTGGAATATCGTTTCCAATGAGTAATATGTCATCGACATATAGTACCAAGAATAGGATAGTGCTCCCACTAACCTTCTTGTATACACAAGGTTCGTCAGGGTTTTGCAAGAAGCCAAACTCTTTGACTACTTCATCAAAACGATGATTCCAACTCCTGGATGCTTGCTTCAATCCATAAATGGATCTCTGAAGTTTGCATACCATGTTTGGTGCCTCAGGACATACAAACCCCTCGGGTTGTATCATATACACATCCTCGGGCAGCCTTCCGTTAAGGAACGCTGTTTTGACATCCATTTGCCATATCTCATAGTCATAATATGCGGCTATGGCAAGGAGGATCCTAATGGACTTGGCCATTGCAACAGGCGAAAACGTTTCGTCATAGTCTATACCATGACGTTGCGTGAATCCCTTCGCAACTAGCCTCGCCTTGAAGACGTTGACATTGCCATCCATGTCTGTTTTCTCTTTGAAAACCCACTTGCACCCTACGGGTTTTACCCCTTCAGGTGGAGCGACCAAGGTCTATACCTTGTTGTCGTACATAGATTGCATCTCAACCTTCATGGCTTCAACCCATTTTTCTGAGTTGGGATCTACGATGGCCTCTTGATAGGTGGTGGGTTCACCATGCTCTGTGAGCAACACATCCCTATTTTCAGTCACGAGAAATCCATAATATCTCTCTGGCTGAAAACGTGTCCTATCAGACCTTCGTGGTCCTTGTGTTTCTGGAGGAGCTTCCACAACCTCTTGTGGAACTTCTCCAGTTTCCGTCTGTGCCTCTGAAGTGCTTTGTGGATTTTGAACTTCTTCAAGATCCACCTTACTCCCACTGTTTCTTTTGGAAACTAGATCCCTCTCCAAGAAGAATCCACTTCTGACTACAAACACTTTGTTGTCAGCTGGGCAGTAAACATAGTATCCCCTTGTCTCTTTGGGGTACCCTACAAACAAACACTTTGAGGGATTTGGCTGATAGTTTATCGTTAGCTTGTTGCTTAACGTAAACTTCACATCCCCAAACTTTGAGATAAGACAAATCGGGACTCCTCCCTTTCCATATCTCATATGGTGTTTTCTCAACAGTTTTAGACAGAACACGGTTAAGTGTGAACGCGGTAGCTTCTAAAGCGTGTCCCCAAAAGGATGGCGGAAGATCAGTTTGACTCATCATAGATCGAACCATATCTAATAGAGTTCGATTCCTCCTCTCAGACACACCATTCCACTGTGGTGTTCCAGGAGGAGTAAGTTGTGAGACTATCCCACAACTACTAAGATGATCAGTGAATTCTTGACTCAAATACTCTCCTCCTCGATCAGATCGAAGGATCTTGATTTTCTTGTCAAGCTGGTTCTCAACTTCATTTTGAAATCTCATGAACATTTCAAAAGACTCTGACTTATGCTTCATCAAATAGACATAACCATATCTACTGAAGTCGTCAGTAAACGTAATGAAGTAGGAGTAACCTCCTCTAGCATTAATACTCATGGGTCCACATACATCACTATGTATGATCCCCAACAAGTCAGATGCCCTTTCACTGTCGCCAGTAAAGGGCGCCTTTGTCATCTTACCAAGTAGACAAGATTAGCAAGCATCATTTGATTCAAAATTAAATGAGCTTAGAAGTCCATCTTTATTTAGCTTCTCTAGGCGTTTCTCGTTTATATGGCCTAAACGACAATGCCAAAGGTATGTAGGATTAGATTCTCCAATCTTAATCCTTTTCGTATCGATGTTATAGATTTCGTTATTACGTCTTTGTTCCAATTTTAAGATATAGTGGTTATCATGCAGATCTCCATAAGCATATAACACATCATTCTTATAAATTGAACATCTACCATTTACACTCATGCAAATAAATCCTTCCTTATCCAAATAAGAAAGCGATATAATGTTAGAACTGAGAGATGGTACATAATAACAATTGTTTAATAAAAAAACAAGCCCAGTGGGCAAAACTAGCTCGTATGTCCCTACAGCAACAGCAGCAACACTTGCTCCATTGCCCACACGTAGGTCCACCTCGCCTCTGCTCAGCTTTCTACTTCTTCTCAACCCCTGCACATTAGTACATATCGGAGAACCACAAGCAGTATCCAATACCCAAGTGGTAGGAGTAGACAATTGAACGCCTATAACAAAGATACCTGAAGTAGAGGCTTCGCTCTTCTTCTTCTTCTTCTTCTTCTTCTTCTTCTTCTTCAGATCTTCCATGTACAGATTACAGTTTCTCTTCCAGTGACCCGGCTTCTGGCAGAAGAAACAAACTGTCTCCTTATTGGGCTTTGCCTTCTTGGCAAGCGGCGGGTTAGGCTTAGCCGCAGGCTTGGTCCCACCAGCCTCGGCGTCTCCTTTCCTCTTTCCTTTGCCCTTACCCTTTCCCTTGTTCTGAACTAGTAAGACAGTGCTAGGCGCCTTCTTAATAGATGCGTCAGCAGTCTTTAGCATCCCATGCAGTTCAGAAACGGATTTCTCCATGCCATTCATGTTAAAGTTTAAGACGAACTGGTCATAACTTCTAGGTAGCGAATTAAGGATCAAATCCGTCGCTAGCTCCAGCAAAATGGGAAATCCCAGCCTGGCAAAATGATCTATGTAACCCTGCATCTTCAAGACGTGGGCACTCACAGATCCACCTTCTGCCATCTTGTAAGAGTAAAGAGCCTTTGCCGTCTCAAATCTCTCTTGCCTTGCCTGTACTTGGAACATTTCCCTGAGATGTGTTATTATCTCATATGCCCCTTTGTTCTCCAAGTTCGTTTGAATTTCGGGAACCATGGTTACCAGCATAAGACAGGCAACGTCCACAGAGTCACTTTGATGCTTCTCGTAAGCATCTCTTTGTGCTCTTGCAGCGTTTGCAGCAGGCTATTCAGGGATGGGATTCTCTACGACATAGAGCTTTCTCTCCTGGGTGAGAACAATTCTCAGATTTCGATGCCAGTCAAAAAATTTAGTCCCAGTCAACTTGTCCTTCTCAAGGACAGATCGCAGTGATAGTGTTTGAACGTTCATTGCCATTTGATTCTACAATTTAGATATGAAAAAGTTTAATTAGCAGGAAAAATAAAATTTCATCCACCATTTTATAAAACCCAGTAAAATTTATTATTAGTGGCTAAGACCCATATTTCACCAAAGTTTACCGTCGTTGAGGGCGATCATGCATTCTTTGGTTATTTAGGTAGGTAACTCCTTACCAATCACATCTCTATGTGACTCTTAGATCCTTATGGGACTGTATCATCATATGATACTTATTATGGCATGTTTATCCCATCTAATGCCTTGAGGTCCAAAACCGTTTTGATAACCCCATTAAGTCACACGGTAAAACATGTGAATGGCTAGGTTCAAAACAACTAGGCTGAAGCCCAACCCCATATCATCAAGGCCCAACTAAATACGTGTCGCTGAGGGCGATCACCGCATTTAAAGAACCAGGATTTCAACGGGCATTGTGTTGAAACTCCCATTCACCCGTGTCTCCTCAAGGTCAAGGTAGATACGTGTCGCTGAGGGCGATCACCGCTCCACGATGAACAAGATTTTGACAGGGCATTTTAGCGATGGCATTAAATACTTAAGATTCTCTAAAAGGGTTTGATTTTTATTAAAAGGTTCCATTTTATAGTTTAATCTTAAAACTCCTTTTAAAATTAAACGAGTCATGCCACATGTTTATTACCCCATGTATCTCATACATATAAACATGTGCCTGGATCTTGTATCGTATACAAAATCTCATGCTCGTATCGTATACGTGGTTGTAGCGCGATATATAAATAGCATGTTAAAATTTCGCACCCTAAACATACATCTAGCGCATCACATACAAACTAAATGTAAAAGCATACACCGTGTTTAGATATGACCCATCTACCCTAGAATTCTCCCAAGCCAATGAGAGAACTTTTCTAAAAAGAAAAATAAAATTACACGTGAATAAGCCCTAGTTACATTGAGGTATAAACTGAAAATAATTTTACATAAGAGTAGAGGGAGACGACACGCAGGCCGTATTTACCGAATTAAACCTCCTAGAGCCATATCCAACACCACACAATTCAAATATGAACAATTCATACAATTATGTCAAACACGGCATACAACACATATATTAAAAACCATTTTTAAAATTGTGTTCAATTTAGGGTCTGTGCAATTTTAACATGCCTTTCTTGAAATTAGGCCTTTTATAAATAATTATAAATACCATGAATCTCCATTCAAGAACTTAAAATTATTGACCCCCCAAAAATTTTAAAATTCATAATTTTAACAAATTTTCAGCCACCTCTATAATATTATAATTAAAACACTTTTAATTATAATTATACAGGACTTTTCGATTTTGGCCTAAAACTTCAAGAAAATTTTTCTAGTCGATCCAATCGACTCCATATGTATCATATACATATAATTTGCACCTTTTTTCTGTAGATTGAATTTTTAAGAAAATTGTTCGGTGGATTTTTGTAAAACAAAAACGGTGATTGAAAGCGGTAAACACATATACCATACATCACATGTACACATAAACAGCTTTAAATCCTAGAACTAGCGTGGCTCTCATACCACTGTTGGGAATCCTAGGCGCCAAAACGCAGCGGAACATAAAATAAAAAAAAACTTGGCTTAAGTGCACTTTTGGTCCCAATACTATGACTAAGGTTTCAATTTGGTCCCATAACTATTTTTGTTGCAGATTTGGTCCCAAACCTTCGCAAAAAGTTTCACCGTTAGTCCTCTGTTCACTTCCGTCCAATTTTCTCCGTTAAATGTGACGTGGCATGCTGACTGGGATGCTGACGTGGCAAAATCAAATGAGATGGACCTGATTTAATTACACTTTAATACCAAAAGTTTATGATCTTTATCAAAATAGTCCTTAGAACCTCAAAAGACAAATGAGCATCTATGATTTATCAAAAAATCCCTATATTCAACTACAATTTTCATTCAAGTACACTACAAACAAATCAAAACTCCCAAATTTTTCCAAAATCAAGCCCCACAAACCAAATTTATCCCATTATTTTCGATTCCTCCTCTTTTTCATCATTTTCATTCATTTTAGTCTCAAATCCTCAAAATAAAATTGTAAAGTGTCCCAAAACTCTTCCAAACATTCCAATTTAGTCCTTAAAAATATTAAAAACTCTAAACCCCAAACTCCAAACCCCAAACCCCAAACCCTAAACTCTAAAACCTTAAAAAAAAGTCTGAGTTGTACAATTAGGTCCTTGACCCATT
>QANZ01010273.1:25795-51304 GCA_003254925.1 Chamaecrista fasciculata
TTTTTTTTAATCTTTATCTTCATCTTCTTCAACTTCAACTTCATCTTCATCAATTCATTATCCATTCATTCACCATCTTTGCCAAATTTCTATTTTACCAGACATTCATCATCTATTCATCATCTTCATCAATTTGAGAGATCTGGAAAATGAAAAATCAAAAAGTCATTGAAGCAAAATTTCTCATCGTCCGCCATCATCTTCGAATCAACCCCAATCTTCGAATCCAAATCTCTCATCATCTCTTCATCGTCATTGAAGCAAAAACAAAATCAAAACGAAATCGTCCAGATCCACCGCATTCTCACGTCGATTTCGATGCGTCTTTCTGGATCGTGGATTCGAAATCAGAGAGCATCGTGAATCAAAACCCCAATCTTTGTTGTATGATTCTGGAAATGGTTCGCGTCATGGAGGCCAAGACTTGGAGGGAAGATGAAGAAGTCGTTGCCGCCGCGGGAGGCAGAACGCGAGGTTGTTCAGAGAAGAAGAATGAAGAAGAAGGCAGAACGCGAGGTGGAAGCCAGAGAATGAAGAAGAAGAAAACGAAGAAGAAGAAGAAGAAGAAGGCAATTCATTTGGGAAAATGATAAAATTATGCGTTCAGTCCAGAGAAGTTATGAAATGTTACATATTGATCCTAACTTACTCCATCTCATTTGATTTTGCCACGTCAGCATCCCAGTCAGCATGCCACGTCACATTTAACGGAGAAAATTGGACGGAAGTGAACAGAGGACTAACGGTGAAACTTTTTGCGAAGGTTTGGGACCAAATCTGCAACAAAAATAGTTATGGGACCAAATTGAAACCTTAGTCATAGTATTGGGACCAAAAGTGCACTTAAGCCAAAAAACTTTAAAAGCGCCTAGTCCTAGAATTCCCGAACGGATCTGCTAGCAGAATTTAAAACTTTTAGATAGTGGTTTACCTCACGAGTTTCAATCGGCTGGTTGTACAAGGCACGTCCAAGGAGTCCACTCTCAGCGTTCTTCCTCTGCCAGTAATCCACACGAACAATTTCTTGAGCACCAAGGTGATAGCCTTCCGTTCTTTTCTCCAAAAGAAACAGGGACCAATCTACAGTGCTTGAATTCAGGAACTCCTTCATGAATCCAACAGCAAAAGTGGCGCATAGAAGAAACCCCCCACAAGAACTCCTTCTTGCCTTTTCTTCTCTCACAAACCCTAGTTTTGGAGCGAAGTTAATTCTCACTAACTCTTAGCAAAAATCGACTTTCTCTCTCTATGGGTGCAAAGGTGCGATTTTCTCTCTCTCTCCTCAAGGAGGAAGAAAATCAAAAGCTAGGGTTGGACTTGTGTGTGGAGCAAGTCGACTTGCCCCCTTATTTATAGACAAAATATTTGGTGACTTTATTATTCCTAAAATCATGATATTCTGATAATATAATTATTTTAGGACTTGAATTTACAATTAAAATATTACCTTAATATTTCAATTTAAATCCAAAATGCAACCTCTGAGAATCAAATGGAAGATCAAATCTTCCCATGGGACTCACAGAGCCATGCGCCTATCTCCCCTCTATTTATCTTGGAATTTTATAAATCAAAAACCTTCCTAACTCTTAGGATTTTATGATTCTCCAAAGATATTGAGAGGAGATCTCACCAAATCTGTTTGAATCAAATCTTTTGATATCTCCATCAAATCTTTTGAATTCAAACTTATTATTTGAATTAATAAAACAATTTTATTTATCCAAATATCTCATAAGAGGCGCCACCCTCAAAATTAATATTGGGGAATTTTATAATTCAATAATTTCCTAACTCTTAGGAATCTTATCTGAATTATTTTTCCCTAATATTTTAATTGTAAATAATTAATCCCCATTAATCATTTAACAATTATTATATTTAAACTTGTCCCACAAATTTAAATATTCCACAACTGTAGATTAATTAAGACAAAACTTAATGTCCCAGACATTCTTGCTGTCTTAAATCGTGCCACCATAGTGACCCACGAATTAACCCTAATCCGTGTCCCTTTTAAACGGTGTCCTGATCCTGCTCATGTGTGACCCAGCAGGCCCCACGTGAAGTTGGCAGCAGGTCATCTACATGACCTACAAGTCGTGAGCGGACTTTAGCGAGCCATCACGACTACCCAAAACACGTGAGTTATCGTTTTTACCAAAACCGACTTAACCTTAGTGCCAACATGTCAAAGACCCTATTGCCCTACGATATCTTGGTCATGGATTAGGCATAGGAAAGTCATCCATAATCCAAACCACAACTTTCTCGATTCCCTGAGTAAGTCCCAATTTACTGAGTGGCCACTCTTTCCCTTGGACAGACTCATCGAGGGCGCCAGTTAGATATCTCTCATCTGATGAGGGACAAAATCCCATCTTGGTCAATCCACATTCCTCAGCACGGCAATCAACTAAACCCGTACTTAGCCCTTATGGCTACCCTGTTACGGGCAACGTTAGACTAAGCCAAAGTCTGACAACTGCAACGCCGGAATAATGATGACCTCAGGTCTAAGGCATCGTGACAGGTGTACAGGAGAGGCAAGCTGATGACTAAACCCATGCAGGACTCTCTGGGTCAGTCCAGCAACTCGTAACCCCTTACGTAATTGCACCATGACTCTCGTCCCAGCATCTAGTGCATGCATCTCTATGCACCGAGGTCATGCTGGTCTTAGTTCATTTTCGCTCCCACGAAAACAATCGACCAGGGACAAATTTAGATTAATTATCTCATAATTAATCACGGACGTTATCATAGTAAACATGCTAATAACATGATAACACATTAATTTATCTCTATAAATTAATCAAATGTTCATAACATTTCACATAAAATGATTGGCCCTAGGGCAAAATCTCCAACACCACCACGCTTCACTCGAATCCTCTCACTCCGAAATCCGATCTTAAATCCATCGCCGTCGCCGTCATCAATGACATTCTGGCCAATGCCACCGACACTCTGAATTTCATGGAGGATCACATAAAGCACACATCCGATCAGAAATTAGAGCAATCCCTAGCTTTCTGCGCCTAATCGTACATCTCCGTCGTCAAATACACCCCCCCCCCCTCAGCCCGCTGACGCCGTCGCGCACTGCCGATTTGGATTCGCCGGATACTGCGTCGGCGATGCCCTCAGTGGAGAATTGCGACAAGAGAGAGAGATTTTATTTTTTTGGTGTAAAATAAACTAAAACCCCAGATTATTTATTTTGCTTACATTTTAGTTCTATTATAGAGAAAAAGGTTCTTGATGCAAAAAATTTAAACTTTTAGGAGTTAAAAATCAATTTTGTCTTTTTTTTAACAGAAAAATGGATGACATCTGTTAGAGGGACCAACTTTGCCAAATTTTACATAACTGAGGGACCAATATGGAACGAAAAATAACTGGAGGACCAATTTGGAACACTGAGCATAACTGGGGGACCAAAATAGGACTTTGGCCTATATTATATATCTATCTGCAGTACCCTTATATATGAATATGATCAAGAAACTGGTTAATGCATATAGTACTCACAAATAATGTAAAATGATAATTAGATTCTTCTAGTGTGAATGGAAATACAGATGTAGTATATATATATATAGATAATAAGTTCAAGAGGGAAACAGTGAAAAAGAAATGCCTCTGTAGTATTATTAAGTGGGAGAAAACAGAGTCGTTGACTGAGTACACAGATAGAGAGAGAGAATGAGAATGACAAGGAGAAAGTTGATACAATCCTTTACACCACATGTTAAAAAACTCAACTCTCCCTTACTTATTCCCATGTGAGTCGTCTAGCACAGAAAGGCTTAGGGAATGGAATTCCCTCCATCTTGGGATCAGTTGCCACCTGCCATCATTTGTATTAGTCAGAGCAAAAAAGAACTCAATTATTAATGGATGAGCAATTTGGGTTTGGCAATACCTTAATTTTCTTTGGTGGCGGGTGGACATAAGCACACTTCTAGTATTCTGAACTTCTTCCCTTTGGGCGTAGTCCTTGTGTATAATATGCGATAACTAAACACAGGACAACATAATCATTAAATATGATGATGATAATGAAAGTATTTTTTAAGATCATTTGTCATTATAACCAATATTCTTAATTAGCAGTGCATAGTGCGCTTCATAAACTTTGATTTGTATTGTAATCATGAAATTATAAATATAGTTAGCTGTGATGGAGTTAATTCATACATCAAAGTCAAAAGTTTGCAAAGGAGACTCTGTTACATGTAAGAGTCATATAAGAGGAGGTCACCTCTGTATACCATCATCGAGCGCGAATCGGGGACTGAGGGAGAGGGCTGGCGGGGGTCACAACCCCTCGATTCTAAATAGAAATATATATAGTTATAGATAAGGTTTTTAAAACCAGACTGGAGGTTCAATGATTTAACCGGACCGTTTATGAATAAATAAATTAATAAATAATATACCAACAATCATTAATTATGAAATTAAAAAAATAATTACTATTTTATCATGATCTTCTTTTTTTCAAATTTCTGAAAAATAAAAAAAATCCAATCAATCTTGATTCTTGAATGCTTTACCCTTATTCCCAATAATGAAGCTCCCTTTCACTTCCCTGTTTTCCCACATTTCCAATCTCATTTAATGCCTACTTATCCCTTTTGACCCAGAAAAGAAAAGCTCACTTCTTTGTGGTGGTGTGGTGGTGTATTTGGATGGCTATTGATCAGATCTGGGTTTCGAGAACGAAAGAGTACAGGCTATTCAAGAGGTGGTTTGAAGAACAAGAGCTATTCAAGAGGCTGTTTTAATTCTCAATCACAACATTTGCTGCTCTCAGATCGAAAGTCACGCCATTTTCATTGTGTTCCTCCTCCTATTTTCACTTCCTCTCTCCTCTCACTCCCACCCCCTTCTTCTTCTTCTCACTCTCGGTTCCGATTCTTGCGAAACCCACCAAGGCAAAAAAGCTGAACCGACCGAACCCCTAAAAACTGTCGGTTCACTCCGGTTTTACCAGTTATTGACCGGTTTGGGAAGTTTTTGACCGGTTCTCTGCTTGACTAGTCCTTTGAGTGGCTCAGACCGTATTAGTGCCCGATCACTGGTTGAATTGGCCGGTTTGATCCAGTTTTAATAACCTTGATTATATGTATACATCATGCAAACTTGTTTCTGTCTCATGTTAGGAACTTGTTTGGCACCCCCAATGAAATAACTTTGATCTACCGTAGCTATAAATTTTTGTTTTGTATTTGTAATATTCACATTTCACAATCGCAATATATCTTTGAATAATATATAAAATATTAAATGATTAATATACTTCCATAGTGGCAAAAAGAGAATGGCCACATGAGTATGCGTGAAGAGTCATTTTTTTAATGTTTGAGTCTTCTATTTGTAAATATATAAAATATAAATTAAAATAAAATACTATTAACTTATATATAAATTCTTTTAAACATTTTATTATTGAATGTAAAATTCTTTATATATTTTAAATTAGTTTGTATTGTATATATATATATATATTTATATATTTGATATATTTTTTTATCATTCAAATATGAATAAATGAAAAAAATAAATATATAATGTCTAGATAATGTTAATCATATACTTATATATTAAATAAAATATTTAGTTTCAAATTTTTTATTTAATATATAATTTATATAACTATATTATAAAAAATTGGCCCCACTCCATATGAATCGAAGCTCCCTCCCTGCATGCGCACAATATGCAGTAACTACAAATAGGACAACATAATCATTTGAATATATATGATGATAATGATGAAAATATTTTTTGAGATTAGTTGCCATTCTAACCAATTTTTTTTTTATTAAAAGTGCATTGTACATTTTAGAAACTTTAAGTAACTACAAATAGAACAACATAATCATTAGAGTTAGTTGTTGTGCCGGTTAATTCATACATCAAATTCAGAAACTTGGAATGGGATTGTGTTTTAGAAGAGATTATGTAAGAATTATATAGGAGGAGGTTACCTTTGTATACCATTAAAGTATAGGGATTGTCTTTCAGAAGAGATTATGTAAGAATTATATAGGAGGAGGTTACCTTCGTATACCATCAAAGTATAGAAATTTGGTTCTTCCATTGGGCGATAACATGGACAAAAGTAAGGATGACAATGGGTAGAGTATTTGGTCATTTTGTCATTATCCATATATGTATCCTTTCATCTTATTCAATATTCATACCCTATTCGTATCCGTACTCGCACCTTATATGATATCTAGTATCTGACAGTTACTTTAAATATTCAAAATATTAAAAAAAAATGGATATAAGATAGAGTATTCTAATTTAAAAATCAAATATATTGGATATTAGAGACCCGATATCCGTTAATTAAAATAAAATAATTAAAAATATAACAAAATATTTATATTATAGAGTATACCCTAACTATTCATTCATTTTGGATAAATGTCGGATTGTTGTTGCAATATCTGTATCCATTCGATATCTGATCATTTTTATTTTTAACTACTTGTACCCTATCTGATATCCGATGGATATTAGATATTTTTTACGAGTAGATTCGATCGGATATCTTAGATATCGCTAAATTGCCATCCCTATATTGTTAGGCGGAAGCGCAACCCACACAAGAAATAAAGGAAGAGGAAACGGAGAAACGAACACAAATCTTTAACGTGGTTCGGTGCCTCAAGACCTACTCCATGGTCCCCCTCTAGGACAAACTTCACTATTTGTAATTTTTGCACGGAAAAATTACAAACCCTCCTCAATACAATTTTTGACCGAAAAAATTGCAAACCCTCTCTAAAAAATGACTCACAACTACCCAAACCCCAATACACCCATTAGGATTTCTATGTAAGTTGTGGTGCCTCTTAAGGTGAAAAGCCCTCTCTATTTATAGCTTCCTCACCCACTCAACTTTTCTAACTTGACCAATGTGGGACTTTGAAAAAACAAAAGAACCCCAACATATATAAAGGGCGGGGGGGTTGGTGGAGGTCACGAACCCGCCATCCTAAATGGAAATAATATGTATATATCACACAAACTTGTTCATGTCTCAATTGTTGAAGCTTGTTTGGCCTCCCCAATGCAACGACTTTTTTATGTTTGTAGTATTCACATTTCACAACCACAATACCTTTTTTAATAATATATATAATATTAACTTAATAAGATGCTTTCATAGTGGCAGAAAGAGAATGTCCACATGGGTAAGCGTGAAAAATTATTTTTTAATGTTTATGTCTTCTATTTGTGTATATATAAATGATTTCTTAATTTTAAAAATAAAATAAAATAAAATAATTATTAACTTATATATAAATTCTCTTAAACATTTTATTTTTGAATCTAAAAAGTTTCTTATGTTTTAATTGTTTTTTATTGCATACATATATATATTACAATATTTGATATATTCACTCATTTATTTTTTATAATAAAAAGTACTTATTTAAAATATAAAAAAACAACTACCTTTTTAAGCTTTTCACACTATATAAAAAATTTCAATTTATCAATAATTTTATTAAAAAATATTTTAGTATTATTATTAATAATATAACAATTATTAATTATAAGTTTCAATGTGTAATAATAATTAGATAGTAAAAAAAATTTTAATAAAAAATATAATAAAAGAGTCTTTTGTATATATTTGTTTTTTATAATGTCGTGGGTTTCTTCCGCCTATCCATGTAGGGGTCTAAGCGAAGACTAATCCCATTCCGGCAACAGAGATGGAACAATTGTGTCCTCCCAACAATGTTGACTCTAGGGATCGAACCTGTGTCCTCTCACCTAGAGTGTAGCTTGCCAACCACTACACCAAACTTTTGTTGGTGATCTTTTGTATATTTTAAACAAATGTTTATGTATGATAGGAAAACTAGTCACTAAATAAAATCACTCACATTGTTTCACTTTTGATTTTGGTAAATTTATTTATTATTTTAATTGGAATGACGTGTTTTTAATCGACTTACTATTAGCATCAATATTTTTTGCTGATACAACAATTATTGTTTTCAATGCATATTGATGTACATTTTCTTTTGATAAGGAAAAAAAATATTAGGCAATATGATTAAAATATCATAACAATTAAATCGGCAAATACTAAACGAAATATTAAATTTACAGAGATTGAAAATGGTACAATAATCTTTTACGAAAAAAAAAGAGACAAATGTATATTTTAAACAATAAATATATAACATAACACTGCATGCCTTTCTTTTTCCTAATTATATGTTTTCTCGTTTAATATTTTTGTCATTTCAATTGTTTTGCTCTGTATATTAATCTCTCGACTATATTAATGTAGTCTATCTATCATCAATCTAAGAGAAGTAGTTCCTCTATGATGGACTATTTATGTATTCATTCCTCAAAAAACATCAAAAAAAAAATTTTTAACATTGTGTCTATTTCACTCTATTTGGGTGTTCACGGGCCGAGCTGGGCTAGATTTCAACCGGACCCAAGACTCGCCCTGGTCAGACCCGGGTTGAGTCACTGAGTCCGATTGAACCAATTTTTTTTCAATTTTTTTTATTTTTGTTGTATATTTTTTAACTTGTATATATTGATGAAATAATTTATTATGAATTAATTTAATAATATTTTTATTAATAAAGAATTTAATTTAAAATACTTGTTAAAAAATATTAGGTTAATTGAGATTAAGTATATATTTTATGTATTTTTTAATATACAATTGATAGAAATAATAATACATATGTATTTTCAATAATTAAAAAATATTTATGGGTAAATTACACTTTGGTACCCTGTGGTTTGACCCTATTTCACTTTGGTACCCTGTGGTTTGAAACTTGACACTTTGGTACCCTATGGTATCCTCCATTAACACTTTGATAACCTTTGGAGCTATTTTGTAATTAACCATAACAAATTTTGCTAAAATTACATTTTAACCCCAAAAATTTTCAAAAAAATTACAAATAGGTCCTTGGATACATATTATTTAGGGACTAAAATGAAAACTTTAAACAAAATTTGGGGTCAATATGTAATTTTTGCAAAATTTGTTATGGTTAAAATTACAAAATAGCTCCAAAGGGTACCAAAGTGTTAATAGAGAATACTACAAGGTACCAAAGTGTCAGGTTTCAAACCACAAGGTACCAAAGTGAAATAGGGTCAAACCACACGGTACCAAAGTGTAATTTACGCAATATTTAATAGTAGAAAATATAAATATATAATTTTATATAGTATAAATTTGAAAAGATATTTTATTTTAAAAATGAACATACCCTAGTTATGATAATTGGAAGGCTTTTTATAAGAATCATTATGGTCAAATCTTCTGGCCAGTTATGACAATATCAGACAAATGAAATTCTTTTGTTTTTTTTGTTCATAAAGCAATTCAAATAGACAAAAGGGACGGCTCAATGTACTCCAAGCTTTATTGAAACTACTTGTTCCTGAATCTTGAAGTGTAGCCACAAAGTTGCAAGAGAATATGAACTATATATATATGGGAGACTTCAACTTAATCATGATCAACATTATAAATAAAGATTCTATTATATATATGCATATATGTTCTCTTTATTCTTAACCATTGAAAATGAAAAAGACTAGAGAGCAAAAGTGAAGGAGAGAAATGAGAATCTCTTACAGTCTTACTATACTTTATCGATTATTCCATCCAAGACGAAAGAATTAATGTTGTTGGCTTAATTAGTACTCCTCCATTAGAATTCAGAATCAACTACTTTCATAAATGCAATGTTCTCTTTCCCTACACCATTTTCTAATAGCCATTGAACTATTTTCTTCTATGAAGTATAGACACTGATATGAAAATGAGACACAACACTGATATAAATATATTGACACGTTAAATTTTTAAAATTACACCATATATCTATATATGTATCGTTTATTATTAATTTCCCATATCAACAACTTGGGCCTGCTTGGAGGGAAGGTTAAGTCTTCATAATCCTTTATCTTATTTGGATCTTTTAAAATATTTTAATTTGAGATATTTGAAATTTATGAAAGTGGAAAACAATAGAAGATTAAAAATTAATCATTTACTATCTTTTTCTCTAATTTCTTACTTTTGAAATAAGAAAAAGAGGTCTTACTCCTCTCTTCTCCATTCCTCTAAGGGAAGGGATGGGAAGAAATTGGATCAGGGGAGAGAAGGCAGTAGAGGGAAATATTAACTCTCTAAATTCATTTTCTTTGTTTGGAAATCAATTTTTTCTTTAAAATTCTTCAATTTAGAATATTTAAGACTTATAAAGAAAGAAGAATGAGTGATTAAAAATTAAGTCTTCATAATCTTCTTTTCCTATTTTTAACTTACCAAATAAGAGGGAGAGGTCTTCTTCTTCTCCTCTTTTTTATTCTCCAATCGAAACATACCCTTGAAGCCTAAAAAAAATTATTTCATTTATAAAACTTTTGAATCTTTTAAGCAAAGTGTTATTATTTAATGTTTGGATAAAATTTATTTAAACACAAAATAATAAAATTAGGTTTAATTAATAAAATTTATTTAATATTTCATTCTTGCACATATACCTGTGATTTTAGGTAAGATGGTGATTTCAGTTTGCACTAGATTGACTCCAAATTTTAACCTAATGATTCTATTTTTATAAATTGCCAAAAGTACTATTGATAAGTTGAATTATGCAGTTATTTTTAGTTGTATCATTAAAGTGTTCTTTTGGTCAATTTTGGAGATATAACTGAAACTGACCTTATATTTTGAAGGTACAATTGACAAAAAAAAAAATTGGAGTACAACTGAAAATAATCACATACTTTAAAGATACCAACAATACTTTTGCATTATAAATATTTTTAAATCATTCTCATTAACTTTTAAATTTTTTATTGATATGTCACTAATTGATAGATTTTAAAATTAGCGGCAATGATTAAAAGTTTGACGAATATATGCTCATTTTGTAGGTCATTATTACTCACTTGGCTTTGCTTTTGCCATTTTATTTATTTTAGTCAAATCAAAGAACTCGTCAAATGGCATTGTTTTGTCTCATCCTTTTCTTCACTTAGGGTGTGTTTGGATAGAGAGGTTAATTTAAAGGAGGATAAAGGAAGGGAAAGGTAATAAAGGAAAAGTAAAGAATTTTTGTTATAAAGGAGGTTTTTTTGTAAATTGTGATTGGGAAAATGGGAGATGAAGGAGGAATTATGATGTGAAATTATTTTAGAGGGTATGTAATAATTGTGGTGGGTTGAAATAATTGTATTGGTATTTTAAAGTTGTATAGGGGTAAAAATGGTAAAAATAAAGGAGGATAAAGAAGTGGTTATTTTTTTTTTTTGGTTTTGGTGTTAAAAAAGTGGTATGAGTAATGATTGCCTTGAAATTTGTGCTAAAGGAGGAAGTTAATAAAGGAGATTTTTGGACTGGTAAGATAAAGGAGGATGGAGGTGTGAATGTGGGACCAAAATGTAATTTTTGTGTAGTGAATTGTAAAATTTTGGGGACTAGACTATATATTTTTCTTGTTTACTGTCTTTTAATTTTATTTTAAAATTTTGATACTACAAAAAATATTACCCATGTATATAATATAGGAGGGACCAAAATGTATATTTTCTGGGGTATGAATTATGTATTTTTCAAAATTTTCTTCTTCAGTAGTTGCAGAACCAAAAATATTAGCCATATACTGAATGATGGACCAATATGTATATCTTTTTATATGAAGTATACATTTTTTCTCAATAGTGTATAGCATAAAATTCTCAAATCGATTAGCAAAGTGTTACTGTTTGCTAAGCGATTTCTTATAGTCCCGGTTTTTAAACTTTGCAGATCCATAACTTATTCATCCGAACTCCGTTTTGTATAAATTTTATATCAAAATTTTTATTTTTTTCGTGCTCTACACAATGGTATAACTCTCAGAGTCTGAGAACACACTTTTTGAATTCGAAAATTATCGTGCTCTACACAATGATATAACTTTAGGATTAAAAAGTGTGTTTTCAGACTCCGAAAGTTATACCATTGTGTAGAACACGAAAAAATAAAAATTTTGATATAAAATTTGTACAAAACGGAGTTCGGATGAAATGAATTTAATCTTGTGTAATATGTAGAAAATTAGAGAGCTTGAGGAGGGACTAAATTGAACACAATTTTTATTATACAAAGACTATAAATACAATTTGCTCTTGTATCACTAAACTTACTTTTTATCAATATTTTTTTTTAATCATTTGGAGAGAAATTTTAATTTTTTTTTTTTAAAAATTGGTGGTACCATTTAATTGGCTAAACTTAGATCAAAATGTGTATGCTATTTAGGGAGTAAATATAATATTTTGAGTCTAACTTTATTTTTCTATATNCATAATCATGTAAAGATTTATATTAAAATACTTTAAATAAAAATAGGGCTAAATTGTTCTAAGGTTTTAGTTTAGGGGCATGAAATATTCATGGGTATTAAAATTTGATAAATATATTCTTTGACTTTTCAATTTCACTTAATTAGGATTTATAAGTTTCAAAATTTGATAGACAAATCCAATGAGCTTTCAGTTTTCCTCGGTTAGAACTCCTAAGCAAAGTTGAAAAAGTTTAGAATAAATTTTTCTGTCAAGTTTTAAAACTCACGAGTCTTAAATAATTAAGCAAAATTAAAAATTTAAAGAGTCTTTGTCAAGTTTTGAAACTCAGTAGGTACTTTCTCCTTCAAACCTAAAATTAAAAGAATCTTAGTGCCTAAAAACAAATAATAAGAAGAAAATATCCAAGTAAGATATTTGTTGAAGATGCATACGGCAAGTATAGATAGGCATTGAAAAACCCAGTCCACCTTTCTTGAGGAATCATATAGAGTTTCCACTTTTTCAAACTTTTGATGGTATATATCCAAACTCCAATCATCACTAACTCTCCCTCCTATATATATATCTCACCCAAACCATAACCATAACCAAAACCAAAACACCAACTTTCTCAATTGGTTTCCTTTTCAATAATCTTGTGTTAATTACAAGTGTGATTAATCAATCAAATTAAATGGGGATAATGAGGATGAAGGAAGTGGCAAAAGGGAAGGCATGGGGTGAAGAAGTGATGGAAGTGTTGGGAAGAGTGGCATGGGAAATGGGAGATGAAATGGAAGAGATTGAGGAAGCAATGCAAGTGATCCCACTCAATGGGGCTATGACCAATCAAGTGTTCCAAATCAAGTGGCAAAACGACGGCGTTTGGAGGAGGGTTTTGATGAGGCTATACGGCCAAGGAGTCGATGTCTTCTTCAATCGAGACGACGAAGTCAGGACGTTCCAATGTGTCTCTGAACACGGCCAGGGCCCTCGCCTCCTCGCTTGCTTCGCCGCCGGCCGCGTCGAGGAGTTTCTCTACGCTAAAGTACGTACTAAATTTTTATTTTTTCTTTTATTTTTTTGGCCTGAAACATAATTCATTTAAAAGTTAGGCAAAACCTTATTATTTGCTTTGTTTTGGTCCCAAGAATTTGATTTTGCCAGATTTAATTTCTCCTGTAATTTATAATATGGACGATTAAAATGAATAATTTCTCTCTCATTTGTGTCATAATAAGTGAGTTGACAATAAAACAAAAAAAAATTGTTTAAGTCACAAATTGAATTTTCTTTCAAAGAGTGAAAGTTTTTTCTTTCTCTCTTTGACAACTCATTTGTTATGATACATATGAGAGAGAAATGATCAATATTAATTGTCTAGGTCAGAAATAACGGTAAAAAATAGACAAAATTACATTTTGAGGACCAAAATAAAACAAATATGAAAGTTTGAGGATCAAAATTAATCAAAAAATAATTTTATAACCAAAATGAAATTCACCCTATAATTTGAAGATGAAAACAATTATTTGATCTACAATAAAAAACCTATATAAAATTTCAGTCCACAATTACGTAAAGATTATATTAGAATGGTTTACAATTTCTTCATGAAATTTCTATTGAACTTTTTTTATTAGTGCGCTTTTCGTTTTTCTTTTGAACCAAAAAATTGATCCAAAAATTCTAAATTTCAAGTAATGTACTTTTAAAAAAAATAAAGAGAAAAAATGGCAAATTTGTGAGATATTAAGACGAATCTTCAAGAAATTCAATTGAATGGTGCTGAGTTAATACAATAGGATCTGATGCTTCTTCTACCACGCTTTTCCTTAGTTAAATTGATTCCTTCCCAAATTGGATTGTTTTAATTGTAGTTGAATGCTGTTGACTTAAATGTTATTTAGAAAAGTACCTGAGACTTTTTATGCAGAAAGAATGGTCTATGATAAAAGACGTATAATATATTTATATATATGAACTTTGAAAATTTGCTTCATCCTTTTGGATTTGGATTTATCCTTTTTCATATCTTTTAATGTCAGAGTCAGTTCTAAACCCAAAGTGAAACAAGATTTTAGATTCTCTAAAATATAGTGAAAAAGATCAAACGAGACAAAAAAAAGACACAATATATTATTTATGAGATTCATATGATTGTCTTAATTTTTCCTATATATATATATATCCATTAAAACTGTATCCATCTGAATTTTTCAATTTCTTATAATATCGGAAGTATCAATTTCAAGTTAAAAAAAAATTACAAAAGCTTATTAGTTCTTTTAGAAAAATTGAAATGATTCAAAATCATAGTGGAGAAACTTTGTGTCCACATATTGGAAATCAGATTTTAATCATGTCTATTTCAATTCATCACAGATCACACACTCGTTAACAATCATTGTAGTATATAATTAAGTAATTATCTTTCTTTGTTTATTAAAAATAAATATATAACCAAATAAATATAATTATCTTTCTTTGTTTATTAAAAATAAAGACTTTCTTCTAATTATTCATATATAACCCGTGTTATTAATTTTCTTTTTTTTTTTTTTTTTTTTTTTTTTTTTTTTTTTTTTTTTTTTTTTTTTTTTTTTTTTTTTTTTTTTTTTTTTTTTTTTTTTTNGGGTATGTAATGATTGTGGTAGGTGGATAAAAAGTAAGGAAATTGATAAATTGTATAGGGGTATAAATGGAAGAAAAAGTTGGAAAAAGTAAGATGAGATTTGATTATAATAAAAGTGTGTTTGGATGTGATTGTTGTTTGGAAAAAAATCAAAAATGTTACTGTTTGCCTTGAAAAGCGTGAAATCTTGATTATTTTCATGTGCAAGTGGGGGCATGATTATCCAAATCGGTGCACCGTTTCATTTTTGCCTACGAAATGGTGCACCAAAAAGGACTAAAATGTATAATTGTTGGTCGACATTCGGTGCACCAGCGAAGAAATCGGTGCACCGTTTCGCAGCAGATGAGAGAGAAATTATTAACGCATGCGGACCCGAAATTTTCATTCATTTTGGCCTAAAGTACGGTGGAAATCTCTCTCTCTCTCTCTCTTTCTTCTCCCCCATCGTCTCCCACCTCATCACCCGAAATTTTCATTCACCCGAAATTGTCATCTCCTGCAACAATACGCACACTCCTCATCAATTCCTCCGTCATTCAACCTCTCCTTGCTTTCTTCCATCATCAATTCCACCAATACGCACACTCCTCCTGCTTTCATCGCTTTCTTCCTGTTTCTCCCTAATTCACACAATTGGATTAGTACTTGCAGCGTCGCCTGTGTTGCTTGCTCTGATATTGATTTTACCAAGAGGACTGCGTAGGCGCGTGACTCGTAGCTTCCTCTGTTCATTATTCGTGTTAAGGATGGGATTAATTGTGCGTTTGAGAAGATGAGGAGGGATGATGACGGAGTCGCCGGAGATGATGACGGAGGTCATCTCCGGGTCACAATAAAGAAAATCAGCTTGAGAGAAAAAGAATAAAGAAAATGCAGTATTCTTTTTGAAAATGCAATATTCTGTCATAAGGGGTTTATGGAACGCCTTTTTTCTTTGTGAATGGATTCTTGTTGAGTGATACCGGAGATGCAATTGACTACAAAGCGTGGAGGAAGGTCATTGACCCATTGATTGCTTCAAAGGGTGTCAAAAATGAAGAATCCTTCCATTTCTTCTTGTAAAGTATGTAGCTTTATAAAATCTTACTCTGTACTTATAAGTTGTTGGGTTCTTGCAAAGCGTAAGTATGCTGATGTATCTGATGGTATATATATATATTTCTTTGGCAACCAACGACAATTTCTTCCATCGTTCCAACTCTCCGACAATTTCTTTCAGTTATGTCCAAATCCGAAGGTTCATCAGGAGGCGCGATTTTGCAAATTCGTTTCCACAGATCTCGTTCTCTCATCGAACCGATGCGGATCGGTGGTTGTATTGCCGGAAAAGTCGCCGGAAACTGTGGTTCCGACGAGTTGGCCCGGCGGGTCTGTGAGGAGGAAGAAGATGGGAGAGATTATTAATTTCAATAATAAATTATTTTGGCAAAATAACAATTTAGCCCAACACAAAAATGAATAATTACAAACTAGCCCAAACACAAAAATGGATATTTACAAACTGACCCAATTTTAAAGTAAATGACTATTTTGCCCTTTGTGATTGGGGATTGAATATATTAGAGTATAGGTAATTATAGGTTTATGTATAGGGGTATAAGTGTAATTGAGTGTGTTTGATTATTTAAAAATCATGATTATAATTGAATCAGGAAAAAAACGTAAACGGACATGTTTATTATGATTATAATCAAAACAGATTATAATCAAAACGGAAACGAACTGGGAAGATTATGATTAGTCTGTTCTTTAGTCCATAAAATAATTAAAAAGTATACTATTAATTTTTTTTTTTAAAAAAATACACTTTAATCTTCTAAAAATTGAGTTATTAATTTATAGTTTATATTCTTTTTAATTGTGTGTCTCCAAAAATTTATTTTTAAATAAAATTTTAAAATTAAATGAAAAAAGAAATTATGTTTTTTCTATTATTTTGATATACAAAAATAATAATAATTTTTTTATTAATATTATACTTTTTGTAATTTTAAATATTAAAATATAACAAAGGAAATACAGAAGTCAAGTGTATATACATGTAACTAAATTTGGTTGGCCTAGTGGTCTAGTTCACTAGGTCGCTTAAGCAAGGTTGGGATTCGAATCCCGCATTGTGTATGCAACAGCCATTCGGCCAGCAACAGACCCTTAAATGAAATACTGATCCGCGAAAGATTAATCCTTAACCTGTCGAGATGGGGATACCTCGGGAAAAAAAAAGTGTATATACATGTGAGTTGATAATTACATAATTAATAAATTACATTTAGCGGTTACCTTACCTCAACAAATAAATTATATTTTTAGATTAACTTTTCCTTTTTCACTCAGTCACATCCAAAAATTTTAAAAATAATTTTTAAACCTAGAAAGTGACAAAAATAATATTTTTTTTTTTATCATTTTTTGTACTTTTGTTATTTTTTGCAACTTTTTATAAATGAAAAAAAATGGTTATACTATGCACAAAAAATATAAGGTCAAATGATCATTTTGGTCCTAAATGTATTCTTTAATGTTCATTTTGGTCTTTTATGTTTCAAAATTTCAAATTGGTCCTAAATATGGGCAAAATGTTTCATTTTGATCCCAAACTATTGAATTTGGTCATATTTCCCTCGTTTGCTAACGACCCCAACTGTATAGAGAAAGTACTCATTGTGAACAATATGTAGTATTAAACTCGTCACATTTGAACTTGAAACGAGATAAATATGATCATATTCAATAATTTGGAACTAAAATACAACATTTTGCCAATATTTAGGACCAATTTGAACATTTTGAAACATAAATGAGTAAACAACCAAAATGAACATTAGAACATATATTTAGGACCAAAATGACCCTTTAACGAAAAATAAACTCTTTCCATGATTTGTTTTTCACTTGCAGGAAATGGGTTAATCTGGCCAAAAGTTTATGTTCACCAAAGGACATAAAGAACTTTGGGTTGGAGAAAATGGATGAGGAAATAAATAAGTTGGAGGATTTGATATCTGAAGATTATCAAGAGATTGGCTTTTGTCACAATGACCTACAATATGGAAACATAATGATAAATGAAGACACAAGAGCAATCACTATAATTGTATGTTCATTATTATTTCTCTTGCTATATTTATATTAATTGTGATTAATTATATGTTTTGTATAAGTCTTCACTTTGAAATTGAGTAACTAACAATTCAATTTTTGAGAGATATAAATTGATAATTCGATCCTTGAAAGATTAAAATACACAGTTTAATTCTTGAAAGATTTTTTTTGTTAACAAAGCTCCTAAAAAATTAAAATAGTATATTTATTAGTCATTTTCATGAAATAATTAATTTACCGTTCTAATGTTTCAAGAACTAAAGAGTATATGATTTTAATCTTTCAGAGTTGTCAACTTCATGATTTTTCGACTTTCAAGGACTAAATTATTAATTTACTCATTTGAAATTTGTTTCCTCTATACATAATAGTTAAGAATTCAATATTTCTGATTGCTCTTTTTTTTATTATTAATTATAGGTTTTATATGAGCATTGTCACTTAAGTCATTGATATTTTAAAATATTTTTATTTAATTTTTGACTATTTATAATTTGTGGCAATTAAATATATTCATAATACTTCATTACTTTATAACTCAGTCCCTAAATGATTAATTAGATTGTAACAAGCCATCATTTTTTAAAAAATTAATCAATCATTTTATGAATTTAAACACTAAAATAATAGTGTTTAAATAATCCAGGGACTAATTGTTTTTTTATATATATAACTTTTATATAAATTTTCACTATGTGGTGCAGGATTATGAATATGCAAGCTACAATCCTATTGCATATGACATTGCAAATCATTTCTGTGAAATGGTGGCAGATTACCATACTGACACACCCCATCTTCTTGACTATAGTAAATATCCAGGTAACTAACAAAGTGAGGCAAAATATCTTTTTTGTCCCTAAATCTTATATTAAATTTCAGTTTCATCCTTAAATAATTGTTTATTGTCAATTTTCTCCCAAATTTTTCAAATTTTGATCAATTTTAACTTTTAATTTAACTTTAGTCAAATATTAATGACATATTCTACTTGACTAATGACATGTAATGTAAAATTAGTAGAAAAAGAAATCAAACAATGACACTGAAATTGACAAACATGAGGGAATTTATTGTTAATATATTGAAAAAAAGTTAGTCAAGAAATAAAATTGACCAAAATATAAAATTTTGGAAATAAATTTGACAATAAATAAATATTAAAAATGAAATAAAAAATTGATTTAAAGTTTAGCAATGATATGCTTTTTGCCTTGAAGTGATTATATCTATCAATATTTTTTCACCCTCCATTAATCATAGATCTTTAGTACGTATTAATAATTGAAGGTCAGATTTCACTTTTGAAATTGAAGTTTATAACACCAATTAATTCCCTATGTAATATAACAGATCGTGAGGAGCGTGAGAGATTTGTGAAGGTTTATCTCAGTTCTGAAGGTTAGTATACTTAATACTAGTTAATTCTCTGATCTTATCTACAACATTCTTTTTTAGTGCACTTGCATATTTAGTATGAAACATATATTCGTAGTTTGTACATATGTATATATATATATATATATATATGATATATACATATGATATGTGGAAATTGGAATCTTGTATTCCGTATGATAAATTCAAAAATATACTGTGAGGATTTTTGAGATAAATGCCTACAAAATAATAGAAAGATACAATTACATAAGAGTTGGAATTTCCCTTGGACTCCGACAATCAAATTAGTCAAAATTTATATAGAGAATAATATTGAATAGAAAATATATCAAGTGTCTCGAAGAGAAAATTTATGAGTCCTAACTTTCTAACTATATGAGAGAACCCGCTCTCACGTGGTTTTGATTTTTTATTGTTTTGTTAGCTTTCATTTCAAGAATTCTCACGATAAATCTTTAGATTTAGATTTATTATAGTATATCAAAATTAAAATAGGTTAAAATGAATAAGATCTCTTAATTTGAACTTTTTTATACAAAAAATTAAAAATGTCGACAAAAAAAAACTAATGAATTTTTTATTGTGTAAATAGTCCATTTAATGTGTTCAGGTTTTTATTAAAAATAAAAGTTTCGTCTTTAATTTATGTCTTAAATTAAAACGCTACCTCAAGTCATGATGCTTCTAAATTTATATGCATGGTTCTAAATTTCTTCTTTGGAGCTCCTTTTGTTCATAGGCAAGAAACCAAGCAATGCCGAAGTGGATCAATTATTAAATGATGCAGAAAAATACACTCTCGCAAATCACATATTTTGGGGGCTTTGGGGACTTATTTCTGTAAGTTATTTTTTTCGGGTTAACTTCATTTTGATCCTCAAATTATGGGATAAGTTTCACTTTGGTCCTAAAATTATTTCTTGTTTCGTTTTGATCCTCAAACTTTCACATTTGTTATGTTTTGTTCCTTGAAATGTGATTTCGTCAAGTTTATACCGCTATTTATAACCTGGACAATTGAAATGGACAATTTTTATCTCATATGTGTCTTAATAAATGAGTTAACAAAGTGATAAATAAAAAGTTTCATTTATTCATAAATTGGAGATAAAAATCAACAACAATTTAATCTAATTTGTGACTTAGAATGAATTTTTTCTCTTTTCTAAATCATTTAATATGACATATGAGAGAGAAATGATTTATTTCAACTGACATTATTTGAAATAACAACTAAAATAATATGAAATCACATTTCGGGGATCAAAATGAAACAAATGTAAAAGTTTGAGGACTAAAATGAAACAAAAAAGTGTTAGGAACAAAATGAAACCTATCTCATAGTTTGAGGACCAAAATGAGTATTTGACTTTTTTTTTACAAGAGAAGAATATTGAGATAAATGTATTTTTGCACATATTTGCAGAGTTATGTCAATAAAATTGACTTTGACTACAAGGAGTATGCAAGGCAGAGGTTTCAGCAATACTGGATGAAGAAACTAACCTTATTGGAATCTCCAGACATTATTATTTCCGAAGATGGAATTTTTGATGGCTTTGTAGTATAAGCATATTTCACATAATAATTTTTTTTTCCCCAAGAACTAGTGAAGTTAACTAGACTGAGTTTATATGTATTTAGGATTAAATGATATTTGAAGGCATGATTTGCAGCATCAAATATGTGAATCATATATATAACTAAGGCTTAAGTGCACTTTTGGTCCCATAACTATGACAAAGGTTTCATTTTGGTCCCATAACTTTTTTTGTTGCAATTTTGATCCCATAACTTCTCAAAAGGTTCCACCGTTAGTCCCTTTGTGAATTCCATCCATATTTAGCCGTTAAGTATGACGTGGCATAGTAACTAGGATCATGATGTGGCAAAATAAGATGAAGTGGACTGAAATAGGATCTATATGCAACATATTAAAACTTATCTATACCCAACCACAAAATATACAAAGAGTGGTACTGACAGGGACCAATCTGGTGGGGAAGAAGAGACTTCAAGCAGAAGGCGCCGACGAAGTCAATGGGATCCTCAGCCAGAGTCGAACGACCAAAGCGGCGGCGACACGGGAAGCGAAACGGGGAAGAGGAAGTCTCGTTGGGCTGACGAGGAAGAGGAAGTACCACTATTTGTATATATTGTAGTTGGGTATAGATAAGTTTTAATATGTTGCATATAGATCCTATTTCAGTCCATTTCATCTTATTTTGCCACATCATGATCCTAGTCACTATGTCACGTCATACTTAATGGCTAAATATGGATGGAATTCACCAAGGGACTAACAGTGGAACCTTTTGAGAAGTTATGGGACCAAAATTGCAACAAAAAAAGTTATGGGACCAAAATGAAACCTTTATCATAGTTATGGGACCAAAATTGCAACAAAAAAAGTTATGGGACCAAAATGAAACCTTTGTCATAGTTATGGGACCAAAATTGCAACAAAAAAAGTTATGGGACCAAAATGAAACCTTTGTCATAGTTTTGGGACCAAAAGTGCACTTAAGCCTATAACTAATTACTAATGTTCGATGGATTTTAATAATGTTTACCAAGAGTTTTCCAGTCCATCCTTTTCTTCTGAAAAGGTCACATGGTTATTTTGGTCATAAATGTATGTTCTGATGTTCATTTTGGTCATTTATGTTTCAAAATATTTAAATTGTCCTAAGTATTGGCAAAATTTCATTTTGCTCCAAAACTATTGAATATGATCATATTTCTCTCATTTCAAGTTCGAATGTGACAAGTTCAGAGCTACGTATTGCTCTCACAGAGTACTTTTTCTATCCAGTTGGGATTGACAGTGAACGAGGTCAATTCAATCCCGAAAGTATATCGCTCGTTTTACTATGAAACAAACGAAATTAATTATATCTCCCTCGTTTCAAATTTGAATACAACGAATTCAAATCTACAAGTTATTATTAATAAGTTCTTTTAACTTGCAGTATTTTTGTTACTAGGCTTCCACCCGTGCAATGCACAGTTAATTTTTCCATTATAATAACTTACAAATTACACCTTTTGATAAAAACATATATGTTCTTATATGAACCATTAACATGTCATTGTCAACAGTAATCCTTAAAATATGAAATGCAATGATAATAACAAATTTTTTATTAAACTCCATCATATAGACTATAATACCAATCCATGGATTATTTCATACATGTACATTATCATCTAATATTTTGAAACATTTCCCTAGGATTTAACCCGTGCGATGTGCGAGTAGTTTTATTATAACATAAGTTAAAAAGTATATCATATGCAATTGTCTTTACAGTATTTGATAAACAACAATAATATTACATGAAAAAATCTCATGAGATTGACAATGGTAATTACGCTAAAATAGTTCCTAATGTTAAAATCACAATTTTTTATTAAGTGTTCCATAATAGCTAAAGTTGGTATATCACAAAAAAAAAAAAAGAGTTATGTACATCATCACTTGACATTTTGGAAAGCTTTCCTATATACAATATTTTCAAATTTTCCTATTGATTCGTCCTTAGATGAATGTGCCAATAAAATTGTAATACCAGATATAGATATAGAGGGAACTCTAAATATAGCAACATATAATTGACCATGAGTAAACACTGAACGTGAGAGATAAAGACCGATTGTTGATAATGATTGGTTTTGCCTTTCTTTGATGGTTATCGCAAAGGACAAATTCAGTGGAAATTGACGACGTTGAAATTTGAAGGAAAACTTAAAACTGAACATGTAATCAACATTCAAGCAATTAATATTTTTTAATTTGCAGATCTTCCAGCTAAATGAATAGCTCCAATGAGATGTTCATCAAGCTTGAAAGCAATCAATCTACTTCTACTGCATCAATCCAATGATTTGTCAATGTTCCTAAGTAGCATGACATGTATCCTAACCTTGAGTCTAATAATGTGATTAAATAACCCAAACACTTTGATGAAATTTACGATTTTAGGGGTTTAAGTTGTCCAATTAACAATTCATTAACTTCGTGAACATCATCAAATGTGAGTGCATGAAAAAAAAATCTTATATGATAAATCATATTTTAACCCTTAAATCAAGTAATATATTTTATATTTTGAAATAAATATTGTGGCACGTCATAATTCAAGATTATGTAGCATCTATGAATGGCTGTGTGGCAATTTCGCATAAGATTGATCATCCTAGTCACACATTAGTCATGTACAATTAATGCCCTGCATTGATGATAATTAAATTTTGAGTCATTTTTAAATAGGTCAAGCAATTTGATTGGTCCATAGGTAATGAATGTAGTTTTCCTCTTTCTTTCTATATGTTATATATTGTGGCGGTTTAAACCGCCGCTAATTGCAATATTTTTTTTCTTTTGTATTTCTGAAGAAAATATATTTAAATTAAACTGATTTTTAAAGTGTTGACTACTATTAAAACTAATATAGAAACAAATGCCAATATTTCTCGATATAAATCATCCATCCATTCAATAATATTAAATATATTTACTATGAGGAATACATTCAAAATAATCACACAATTTAAACACTTGTTAATAATAATAAGAGGCATATATTCAAAATAGTTAGAGCTCATCCTAATTTACTAGTTTCACTAAAGACATGAAAATAAGAAAATAAAACTAACAAGGTGGAGGTGGAGATGCTGCATGATTGGATGAAGATGAAGGACGAATATCATTTAAATTTTCCTGTAAAAATTAATTAAAGTTATCAAAAAACCATTCAAAGTTTATAAATAAATTAATGTAAATTGCTTAATAACTATATTAGATAAAATACCGAGAGTGGATCCTCTCTCTTTGTATTTCTCTACCTTTGCTTTAATTCTAGCTGTTCCTTTCATCTAATGCCTCTTGGGTGAGCCACGTCTGCAGAAATACAATAAACACAAGTTTACTTTTATTCAAATGTTGTGTTTTGTGCCACCACTGCAGTTTCTTTCTATCTTAGCTTCTTCTCCCCTTCGAACCAACTTGAAGCCCCGTTTCAACTTTCAAGCTATAAAAGAAAGTGAGGTTAGATGCAGAAACTACTCACATCTTGCTGCTGTTAAAATTAAGAAGAAAGGAAAAAGGAAACAACAAAAAGTTATTCAAGGGAAAGTAACTAGGATTGTTGTTATCTCAATAAATTTATGTTCATTGTAAAAGCCTAAAAAAAGCTGCCATCAAGGATTGACCTTAGATTAGTTAATTTTAGTTCTCTCAGTCTCACTATGAATCCTCAAATTGCCAAAGCGAAACACCAATTGAATGAATAATAAAACACTCAAATATCAGGTTTCATGAAATGATCATGGAGAACAGAACCTCAGACATCAATCCACACAATTTTCTCATATATACAGCAATAAACATCTCAAATATGAAACATTGCTTTGTTCAAACATTGTTCAATCCCCCATAACATAACTTATTAGATAATAAAACACTTCTACGACAGAAGTTTTCTAACCAAATTGATAATTAAGAAGTCAAACACCATCAAACCGGTTCTAAACAATGATTTTATTTTATTTTTTTGCCACACCAGAGTTTCCCACAATCAAACGAAAACGATACAGATTGTGAATCTATCTATCAACTCTCTGATTTCGAAATATGAGCTTTAATTTTAGCAATCAACAAAACAAATTAGATTCAGCCCGATAACTAATCAGATCAGAGACGTACGGCAATGCGGAAGAATAGCAATAATTGTGTCAATTTCCTTTATAGCTTGAAAGTTGAAACGGGGCTTCAAGTTAATTCGAAGGGGAGAAGAAGCTAAGATAGAAAGAAACTACAGTGGTGGCACAATGCACTGTTTGAATAAAAGTAAACTTGTGTCTATTGTATTTCTACAGACGTGGCTCACCCAAGAGGCGTTAGATGAAAGGAACGACTGGAATTAAAGCAAAGGTAGAGAAATACAAAGGGAGAGGTGTTGGGAAATCACAGAGGGAGCGCAGCGGAAGGGAAAATAAAA
>QANZ01010274.1:0-16221 GCA_003254925.1 Chamaecrista fasciculata
AATTCCGGTATTTTTGGCCACCTAACGACGGGTGCGGTCAGGTATTGATGTGCTGGTATTCCTGTATAGAGGTATGAAGCCTTATATGGATGTAAGGGTTGACGCGATGTCCCCGCCAGGTTTGTGGTATGAATGCTTTATGGATAATGTGTATTTGAATGAATGATTATTATACTGTTGAATTATCTTATGTGCTGGATTACCTACTTTGAGGTATCGGCTGATTTGACTGTCACCGCCAGCTTCCTGTTTTACAAATATTGTGATATTTGTTGATCTGGTTGGTTATTATTTGATGAAGATGTAATGTGATGATTATTAATTGGTTGATGCTCAGTGGTTAGTGAATATGTATGTTTATAAACTGTGCTTGTATGCTAGAAATGCATGCTGTGAACTTGTGTTTGAAGTTTGTTATTGAGTGGGGGACTATGGTTCAAGTAAAGAGACTACAACCCTACTGAGAATCTCCCCCGATTCTCACCCTACAACATTTCAGTGTCTTAGTGCAGGTTTCATGTTCGTCGAGTTCAAGCGGGATGCAGTCGTAGAGGTGAAGTTGGCTAGTTTTATTTTATCAGTTATCTGATTTGGGCCCTGTGTGGCTTTATGTGAGGCTGAGCCTCGTGTATTTTAGTTTTAAGTTGGGCCATGTAATGTTATTTTCTTGTTAGATATAAGTTTCATCCTTTATTTGATAAGGATGTTACAAATTTCATCTATCGATAGGAAGTTTAAAGTGATTTTTTGGAGAAACACACAATCACATTCTCTGTCACTAAGGAATAGCTCACATATTAGCATGTTAGCGCAAGTTGGCCAGAGTTCAAGCGTAAGAGGTTGGGTTGGCGAATGATTTAGGGCTTCGTTAAAAGAAAAAAAAACACATTTGCTCTCTTGAGCAAACATGCAAGAGGAAGAGCTAATCATGGATATATTATGTTGGATCTAAAAAACCACTTCTGCATAAGAAGATAAAGAAGCTTGAATTTTGGAGAAATGACTTGTTTATTGCAGTATTTCAAAGATTGAAAAATTCATCATTTTTTCACATTTATCAATTAGATGCATAGAGACAAATAACTAATATATTTTGGGCAAATATATATACTCTTTTATCATGGATTCTTTGGTGATATAGTACCGATTGGCATGACATATTATACTAATAAAGCACATCAACCACTTGCTTTTTTTTTCTAGACTCAACCATCATAGAGAAATTGTGATATTTGGGGATGCATTCTTGTATGATGAGATGATTGTGTTATTTAAGTGGTTACTCGAGACACTTTTGAAGGCACACGGGGAAAGAAAACCTCAAAAAATATTTACTGATCAAGATCAAGCAACAGTTAGAGCATTACTTGAAGTGATGCTTGAGACCAATCATGTTTGTGTATATGACATTTGAGGCAAAATGACATCAAACATTTAGGCCTTTTAATGAGGAAAGGATCTTACCTCTTACAATCTTTCAGCTCTTGCATGTATAACTATGAAAAAGAAAGGCAAAACACCCTTTCATGCCCCTAACGTTTGCAGTGATTTTCAGTTATGCCCCTAACGTTTCATTTTGTTCAGACATGCCCTCAATGTGCAACCAACGTTTCAATTATGCCCTCAATTTTGATTCAATGCACATGTGGCAATTTTTTTGCTTATGTGTCATTTTTTTGTCTAACTTGATTACGTGGCATCATGACTGGGCATTTTTTTTTTCAACTTGGCATGATGAATGGATTTCCAGCGTGGCATCTTCTCTCACAAACCCTAAAAAAAATTTCACTCCATCGTCATCCTCATCTTCACCTTCTGCGTCTCTCAAACCCTGAACATTTCCTGGAAAACCACATCACCATCTTGACTAAACCCCCCAAACTGCTGAGCATAAACAAATATAATGAAACTCCCCCAAATGTTGGGCAATAGCTAAGAAAAATCTCAACCCTTATTAATGGATTGGGTCAAATGAATTTAAACTATTTTATATATCGCAAAACCACAATTAACAAAGAGGCAGATTCGCTGGTGGAGGCTCTATGGATTGCAGTTTTCCAACCCCATTCTCTACCAGGAACACCATAGCCAAACCCCAATTGATATGAACATCCAAATGGCAATGCATAATCCACGCACCTACATAATCAAAATCAAAATCAAATTAATTACCATATAATAAGAATTAAGATCTTTAGCTGTTAATCTACAAATTAACTCGGAAATTATCTGGATTATCAGCAACAAATCGAATAACAGCCCATTCATTTGCAGGCACAGCGACAGTGTTCCTCATGGGTGGATCAACAAGATTAAACTTGGTCGTATCTTTCTTAGGATTGAAATTCCCAAATCCCTCAGCCACAATGTAGAAATCATAACCATGAAGATGAATCGGATGGTTCTCCGGAGTCACGATGCTTGTGTCCTGCAAAACAACCTGAACCCTAGATCCGTATTTCAGCTTGTACACTTTCGTCCCTGGAATTGGTTGCCACAGCGATCGGCTGACGTTGCCGGTGAAATCGAACTTCTTCGGCGGCTCAGGGTTTGAGAGACGCAGAAGGTGAAGATGAGGATGACGATGAAGTGAAATTTCTTTTAGGGTTTGTGAGAGAAGATGCCACGCTGGAAATCCATTCATCATGCCAAGTTGAAAAAAAAATGCCCAATCATGATGCCACGTAATCAAGTCAGACAAAAAAAATGACACATAAGCAAAAAAAATTGCCACATGTGCATTGAGTCAAAATTGAGGGCATAATTGAAACGTTGGTTGCACATTGAGGGCATATCTGAACAAAATGAAACGTTAGGGGCATAACTGAAAATCACTGCAAACGTTAGGGGCATGAAAGGGTGTTTTGCCAAAAAGAAATAGACTTTGAGGCAACTTGGAGTAATTTATTGTCAAAGTACAATGCCCCATATACTAGTTGCCTTACATCTCTATACAAGTTGAAGGAGAAATGGGAAGTCTAATACATGAACAATATAATTTTTCATCTTCAGAATATGAACAAACAAATAATTGAGAACTTGAATGCAATGTTCAAGAACATCCACGATTAAATTCTTTAAAGAATTTGAGAAGATTGTGGAAGAAAAATGGTATAAAGAATTGATGGTTGAGTTTCAATGTCAGCAAAAGTTTCTAAGGTTGTCAAGCATGCCTTCTATTATGTTAGAACAATTAGCAGATAAATACACTGATCAAAGAAATGTTTCGAAAATGACAAGGAATAACTTGTTTGATTGTCCTGTTTTCTATTTCCATTTTCACTGAAAATAGGAAATATGATTGAAAATATGTTTTATACAATTTTTTTGAAAATGTTTTCTGAAAATATTTATTAAAACAGACTGAAAACAGGAAGTTTCAAAAAGATGCTTCCAATATTTCCATAAACAAACTTTTAATATTTTGCAACTTTACATAAAAATAAATTATTTAATCTTGTTAACATCATTATTTTGTAATAATCAAACTTAAAAGCATATAAAAATTAGTGTTATTCAAATTAACATAATTTAAGTACGAATAAAAATTATTTTTTGACTTTATAAAACAAACAAATTTCTTAAATATTAAAAATTTAAAAATAAAAATGAAAACAGAAAATAAAAACAGAAGACATTTTCTTAAACCAAACATACCTTAATGCGTTGTTAAATTAAAGAAATGAAAGCCAATGACCTATGCTAGGAATATGTTATTAGTATGATTCCTTATGGAGGAAAATTATGAACAATATTGTTTTTGAATCATCCTAATCAATGAGAAATCAATAGTTGTAGAAAGTTTGAGAGTGTTAATATATTATGTTGCCATGCTATATATATGAGTAAGAATGAGTAGGGATGTCATTTGACTAAAATATCTAGAGCAATTTAATATAGCATTATCTTATTATATACCCTTTAGCTTTCTTTTATTTCTCCATCATGAGACTTCTATCTCCAACAATAAGTAAGTCTCTTGTGCAGATAAACACAAGCCACAAATTTAAAAAAAAAATGCAATCCCCCTCAATTTGTAATATTATATTTTTCTGATTTAAATTATTTTCCTGAAAACATCACTTTAGTAGTATTTAGATGTTGAAATCGACATTTCAGACAACAAAATTGAGTTATGATTATTGAGTTTTAAAATTGTTTAATAGCTTGCATATTGTGCCTATATACGTCAATTCTAGTATATATACAACACAAATTTATCGGATTGTGTGTTCTCTCTGGCTTCTTCCTAAGCTCCTATGCCTCCACACTATCACTTCCAACTTGTTCTATTCATTCAAATCATCCCCCTATCTTTTTCTAACTTCACCTTACAGAATAGGTAAAAACATCTCTTTCAACCCTAAAGTTTACATTAGTTTTCAATTTTACCCCTAATATTTTATTTGTTATCAATTGTATCTCTAAAATTTCGCATTTCAATCAATTTATTTTTTGGTTAACTTGTTTTAATAAATTAAAAGGAGATAATATATAATAGGTTTTCTAAAAAAAATAAATTATAATTATATATATATATGCATTGATTTGTTAGTCATTTCAAGACGAGAAGACTACTATTTTGTCGCAATTACTGAAATGGAACTGAAAACATCTTTGAAAGGTAGTTTTCAGGGCAAACTAAAAGCGTGCGTTATGGATTTATGGGTAGTTTTCAACAGTTTGAACTTGTTATTTAGTGAATGAATGTATTATGCATTGTGAATATATATCTATGGTATGAATCAAAAGGAGAATGATAAGCAGTTTGCGAGGTATTGTAATTCCTTTTTCAATGAGCAGTGAGAGAATCTGATGAAACAAACAATTCAAAGGGAATTGAAGGACCACAACGTATATATTCTTCCCATTGAGATTTGCATGCATAAGTCTAAACCACAAGATACCCCGCACATATACACATATATTCTCTCTTGCAAATTGTACACTTACATGTAATGCAGCTTTTACTTCATCCATTATTAATTTGAACCACTTCATCCACATATATCCATGTAGCATATATATATATATATATATATGAACATTGAAATTTACAAAATAAAGCTTACTAAACTTTAGTGAACTTTATAAAATGACGAAAGATCTCTTAATTAACTTTTTGCAATTTTTTTTGTTTTCTATAAGTAACTTCTTTTAAAAGCAAACATGCGTAATGAGTCCCTTCCCATGTTAAGGAGGTTGCTGAGTGTAAAGCACCTTAAAAATTTTTGGACTCTGTAACTTCAACAATTAACTTTCAAAATATGATTCTTCTAAGGGCTCACTACAAGAAAATCTGGATTTAAGGACGGAAAATAAAAAACAGATTACTTTACGCCTCTAATTTGGACGAGGAGACTTTTTTCGCATTTTAGAGACGGATTTAGAAACAGATTTTTCCGTCTCTAATCTCTTTGTAATAATTTGTTTCTAATTTTGTTTGTTTCTAATTTTGTGTCTAATTTTGAAGTGTAATTAATAAGTCTAATTTCTGGGAGATAGCTGAGTAGTGTAAGGCACTTATAAGACACTTGGTTCTTTAACATCAACAACTAACTTTTGGGATGTGGTTCTACTAAAAACTTATACTGTTTACAACATGTTTCAGACATTATTGGATATTATTAAATATGATCACCTCTCATTACAAGAATTCAAACATAAATTCACTTAAAGATATCTCCCATATTAAGGTTTTTTGTTAAAAAATAGTCAAGCTTAATTTTCATTTAATTGCTGTTACATGTTAACCAAACCTTTGAATTTGATTACAGATACATATAGTATTAGCAAAAACAAAAACTAAATGAAATATTGACTTTTGAATGAAAATCTTAATCAAATAATTTTTGTTTCAAAAGAAAGTCTTTTATATAGAAATTTTGTGCATTTCAACCTAGATATAATATGAAATATTTGATTCTCTCTTTTTCACTGTTCAGTTTCTGGTAGCAGATTTGTACTTGCCCTTTTCTTTGTTTGCTATTCATTTGGTAAGATTCAACTAAGTCCATAAAGAAGAATTTAACTTTTGAATTTTTGCATACAATCTAATTCGTGTATAAAAAAATTAAATATCTAACAAATTGTGATATATATATATATATATGGATGTATAGAACAGCTTATTAGTTATTAGTCTTTGGGTAAGTCTTAAAAAAAGCATGATGTGTTACAGGAATACATGATGGTTAAAACGCTTAACTTGGAACATTTTTTTTTATAACATTGGAACATTTTTTTTTTACTTCAAGTACTAACTGCACAAGCTAAAGTACTACTTTTAAATAAGAAAAAAGGTCTTATTAGGTTTGGATATTTGTGAAGAGATTTAAAAGAAAAATTCTCTTGGAAACTCGGATAAGCAAAAGTTTAGGTGAGTTGGGCTCGGGGGTTCACTAAAGTCAGGACATGTCTCCAGGCTTTATGAGCGCTTAAAAGGTACTTACTGATCGTCTACTGATAAGGTCCTCACATCGACAACGAGAATCAAACTCAAGACCTTGTGGATTATGACTTGACTCATTAACAACTGGGCCAATCTTTGTTGACAATTCTATTAGAATCTAATAGAGTACTCACCGCATGCATATATTTCAGAATCAACACAATATACGTTTTTGCCAAAAACCAATTTTGGTCCCTAATATGTATGTATCCTAAATTTCATTTTGGTCCATTTTGGTCCTTAATGTTTCTTAAAAGCTTCATAATTGATCCCTAACTATTAATATATTGACATATCTCCTTCCTTTCAAACCTGAACTCAATGAAATCAGAATTACAGGTTAAATTTGATGAATTCTTTCTTTGTTCAATTGGAATCATAAGCAAACGAGGTCAAATCGGGCATGAGGTCGGGCACAAAAATGGGTCGCTTGTTTAATGAATTCAGTTATATCTCTCTCATCTCAAGTCCGAATAAAACGAAATTGGAGCGATAAATTACTCTTGATAAACTCTTTCTAAAAGATGTTTTCAGTATTCCCAAAAAAAAAATTTGTGATATTTTACAAGTTTATATAAAAATAAACTATTTAATCGTGTTAATATCATCATTTAATAACAATCAAACTCAAAAACACATAAAAAAATCATAGTTATTCAAGTTAACATAATTTAAATATGAATAAAAACGACTTTTTGATTTTATAAACTAAACATGTTTCTTAAATACTGAAAATTTATAAAAAAAAGAAAATAGAATTTCAAAAAAAGAAACAAAATATGAAAATAGGAAAGATTTCCTTAAAGCTTATACATTTCTTTGGATTAAAAGAACTTTACAATTAAAGATAAAGATCATGATATATATACGCCAAAGTGTACTTTTGGTCTTATATTTTTATTAAAGTTTCAATTTCAATTTGGTCATGTATTTTGTTTTCTTTTTTTTTTCACTTTTAGTCTGATATCTTTTGGTCAGATGCAGAATTAGTCTCATATCTTATTTGTTGTAGATTTGGTCTTATATATATCTTTGGAAAAAATTCCACCGTTAGTCTCACAATGTGAAACCTTTTACAAATATACAAAACTAATTCTACAACATGACCAAAAGATATGAGACCAAATTTGCAACTTGACAAAAAATGTAACAAATAAATTAGGGTAAATTACACTTTGGTACCCTGTGGTTTGACCCTATTTCACTTTGGTACCCTGTGGTTTGAAACTTGACACTTTGGTACCCTGTGGTATTCTCCATTAACACTTTGGTACCCTTTGGAGCTATTTTGTAATTTTAACCATAANAAGGGATTCGATATCATGTTGTACTCAATTAATGAAACCAAGGAGGGTGTTTAGAGTTTACTTTCTTAAAAGACAAGTAGTGTTTTTAGATTGACCTCTTCTTTAATTTGAGCATAATTTAAGGACCCGAAATTCATTAACCTTTGAGTTTTTAAACTTTCTCTCTTTGGTCACCCAATTAAATTTTAGCTTATTGATAATTAACAATCAGATTAGATTTATGGGGGAAAAAATTGTAATAAGACTCCTTAAAATTTTGGTAATTTGAAATTATATTATTAAATTCTAACCATTTAAGAATTAAATCCTTCAATTTAAATTTTGATTAACGAAGTTAACTTTAAGTATTAAATTATTTTTTTCATATCATCAACCTTAACAAAATTAAATATCTAAATTTTGAATTAAAGTTTAATCTAATTAACATTAGATTATTAAATATTTAATTAGATTATTCATAAAACCGAGATATAAAATTTATTTGTTTAAAATTATAATTATAATTTATTTGGTATTTTTGTTAAAAATACTAATCAAAATATAGTGAAAAATATAATGTGATTTTAAATTTTTATTAATTATTATATTTAGGGTGATGTTAAAAAATTACGTTCTTTGCTAAATTTGAATACTACTCTTTACCAAAAAAAAAAAAGAATTATTTTCGTAATAAAATGATTAAATTGAGTGTTGTATCTATTAAAAATTAAATCTTATAATTTTATTTTTAAGTTAAAAATCAAAGACGCAATTATTATCTTTTAATAATTAAATTAAAAGTTTACTCTTAATAATGAAATAGGGTTTTGGCTATGAAGCATAGACACTTCATTTTAAGGATATGTCACTGTATCAAATATGTTTTCGTATCCGACACTCTCACGATACTCATGCGGCACTTATTTATAAGTTTCAAAATATAAAATTAATTTTTTATGACTTTAACCTGACAAAAAGTTAAAAATAATGAGACATTTGACATATATTATGAATATATTTTATAATTTTTAAAATTTTCATTAATATTTATGTATTTTTAATTATTTATATATATATGTCATGTCGTGTCATGTAATTTTAAGAATTTAACGTGTCGATGTGTTCGTGTCAGTGTCGTGTCCCTATCTGTCTATCTTTTATAGGTTTAGGGTTTAGTTTACTCTCACTAATAAAATATTTGATGAAGAAAATTTTTATGATTAATCATGTAAAAGAAAAATTTAAAAATTAGAATTATTTATAGGTTTTATAATTAGTAAACATGATAACAAAATTTCATCTAAATCTTCTTCTTCTAACAATTCGTAAAATATTTTTCTTTCCTTTGGTATGGATAAAAAGGAGCTCACGTGCTCAAACTTTTTCAGTTTTTCACCAAGTCACTTTCCTATTTTTCAAAAAAATGTCTTTTTTAAAAAGACGAATTATTTTCGTAATAAAATGATTAAATTGAGTATTGTATCTATTAAAAATTAAATTTTATAATTTTATTTTAAAATTAAAATTCAAAGACGTATTATCTTTTATAATTAAATTAAATGTTTACTTTTAATAATAAAATAGGTTTAGTGTTTAGTTTACTCTTACTAATAAAATATTTTATGGAATAAAAATTCATGACTAATCATGTAAAAGGAAAATTTTAGAATCATGATAACAACATTTCATCTAAATCTTCTTCTTTTAATAATTCTTCTTAAAGTATTTTTCTTTCCTTTGGTATGGATAAAAAGGAGCTCAAGTGCTCAAACTTTTTCACCAAGTCACTTTCCTATTTTGCAAAAAAATAAAGTCTTTTTTAAAAAATTAAAAAGAAAAAACCTTAATTTAAAGGACCCTACTTTTTTTTATTTATTTTGTGAACGTTTGCAAGCATTTTTGTTGCCAATAGAAAAAGAGAATATGTATGGGTATGCCTAATGCCTATGGTTGAGTGCAAGAGTAGCAAAGCCAAGTCTACAAGTCAAAGCTTTTGTACCAAAAGACTTGGACCCTTCTGACCATTCAAACCCAATGACTTGGACCTTTTCAAACTTAAGCTTGCCAAAAGATTCTCAACTAGGCAACTATTTGCTACTGCATGATGCTAGTATATAATATGAAAACAAAAGTTAAAGTATGTAAAAGACAAAATTCTAAGTTTCAATTATTGTATAAAAAATTCACAAATTTCAGTAAGTTATAAGAGATTTTTCAATTTTACAATGATAATCTCATTTTTTTTAAATATTTTTTTTATTAACAATGGTTAATTTTAGAGTAAACTGACAATTTAGTCCCTGAAAGATCATTGAGATGACAACTCGATTCCTTAAAAATTGAAATGTATAGTTTAGTCCTTGAAATATCAAAACGGTTAGTCCCTGAAAGATTAAAACGGTATACTTTTTAGTCTATGAAAATGACTAATTAGTATACCGTTTTAACCTTTCAGAGACAAAATTGTATATTTCAATCTTCCAGGGATTAAATTGTTAATTTACTCTTAATTTTAAGTTTAGACAATAAAAAAATAATAATAATCATAAAATTATAGAAAAATTAAAATTTTTAATAAAATGAGTCTTTTATACAAAATTTATAATTCATATATATTTTTTTATTTTTCAAATTTTAAAAAAAATATTTTACCCAGTAAATAAAGTTCTAAAAAATTTGTGTATTTTAGCTTAAAAAATATATTTGATATCAATTTTATTCAGAATTTAAGATTAACTCCCTTAATTAGTTCATCTTTTTTTCACTAATTTAATTCGAAGTTTTAATTTTTCCACTCTTCACAAAGTGGGGGACCCTAAAAGCACATGAACATGCTTTTATTTTGTAAAAGAACCCAATTTTCTGACTAAACCAAGCTCCTTTTTTAGGGGTCTCTCTCTCTGTAAAGAAAGAAAGTAAAAAAAAAAAAAAAAAAAAAAAAAAAAAAAAAAAAAAAAAAAAAAAAAAAAAAAAAAAAAAAAAAAAAAAAAAAAAAAAAAAAAAAGGCAGTAGGAGACCTTGAGTTTCCCTTTGCATTGTATTTCTTTCTCTCTTTTTCTTTCCTTTCTTTCTCTTTCTTCCTTCTTTTCTTTTTCAGTTTTCTCCAATGGTACCCCTTTTTGGAAGCTTCCCATCACCATCCTTGTGTGTTCTGTATCTGACAGAAACTAAACAAAATCCAAAAACAAAATTTTAATCCTTAGATTTTTAATTTATTTTAATCCTAAATTTGCATATTTTATAAATATTTAAATTTCAATCATTAATTTTTTTATTTTATAATAATATTATGTATTTAGCTTTTCTATTTGAAATGGTATACTTAACTACTTTTTGTTATATACTAATATTGAGATCACTGGTTGAAGTTTTTTTTAAAGTTTTTTTAAATACTATTTATTAATAAAATATAAAATTTATTTAATAATATAATTTTAAGTTATAAAAACTAAATAATTAAATTTTAGAAAAACACATTGAATTATAATAAATTATTTTAATTGTCTATTAGGTATTTGAGAATTTGTAAATTTAATACACATACTCACACATGACTAAATGTATGTTATAATATTTGTTTTGGTTTTTTATTTTTAAAAGGCAAAACACCCTTTCGTGCCCCTAACGTTTGCGGTGATTTTCAGTTATGCCCATAATGTTTTATTTGTGTCAGTTGTGCCCCCAATGTGAAACGTTAGTTTCAATTATGCTCTCACTTTCGTTAGTGTACCGTTTTTCGGAACTTTTGAGCTTAGATTCGTGTTCGTTTCAGTTTGTTTTGATAAATGAGTTTATGGGTACTCATTTTCGGCTCCTAAGGATCATTTTGCACATGGAAATTTTGAGAAAAATGCTTCGTTTTGCTGCATTTCGTTTTGGTCCTTTTTAGGGTTCATCGGGTTCGATTTTCTTCGGATTTGGGGTTATTTTGAGCTTAATCTTTGAAATTGATCTAAGGAATCAAATTTGTGATGTCCGAAAATTAAAACCCATATGAAATTTGATCAAAATCGAGCTCAAATTGTGCGAAAATGGTGTTTTTTTTTGTGAATGATTGAAATTGGGGGCATAATTGAAAATAATGTTTCACATTGGGGGCACAACTGACACAAATGAAACGTTAGGGGCATAACTGAAAATCACCCCAAATGTTAGGGGCACGAAAGGGTGTTTTGCCTTTTCTAAAATGTTCAAATTGATTTTAAATATTGACAAAATATTTCGTTTTGGTCTCAAGTTATTGAATTTGATTATATTTCTCTTATATTTCATTTCAAATTCAAAAGATTTGTTAAGAGTAACTCGTAGCTCTAAATCGTCGATTCGAACTTGAAATGAAAGAGATATGAGATCATGTTTGTTTTTTGACCTTAAAACGAGTGGTCTATTTTCGAAATCGATTTGACTTCATTTGTTGACGGTCCCGACTAAATAGAGAAAGTATTATTTGAGAACAATACATAGCCCTAAACTCGTCATATTCGAATTTGAAACGAGAGAAATATGATTATATTCAATAGTTTGTGACCAAAATGAAAAATTTTGCCAACATTTAGGACTAATTGGAATATTTTGAAACATAAAAGACCAAAATGAACATTAGAGTATATATTTAGGGCCAAAATAACCCTTTTACCTTTTCTTTTTAAACTCTCTTAACAGTGTAATTTAGTGTAAACTAGGGATGGCAAAAAATCCCCATCAACCGGGTCCCCGCGGGGATCCCCGCCGCGGGGATCCCCAGATGCGGGGAAAAATTCCCCGCGGGGGCGGGGATGGGGATAAAATTTACCCCGATCACTATTCGGGGACGGGGACGGGGAGTATGTCCCCCGCCCCGCGGGGTCCCCGTCCCCGAAAGTTATCATGTTATAATAGGACTAAATTGAAATATTTTTTATTATACAAGGATTGAATTTATAATTTGCTCTTTGTATCATTATTAACCTTATCTTCCTCCCATCAATCCTAAACCTAGCCGCCACCTTCATCTTCTTTTCCTACCCTCACTCTTTTCTCTACCACTTCTTCATCTTCAATCATCCTTCAACAGAGCTTCACCTCGTCACTGACCAGTCGCCGCTCGTCGCCAGTCGCCGCGCGTCACCGTCGCTAGTCCCTTATCTTCAGTTCGTCTTCACCCTCGTTCGTCGCTCGTCGCCTTCGCTCGACATCGTTGAAGAAGAGGTCGCCGGCGGGACAGAGTACGGCGGCGGAGGAGGAGGAAGTCGGAGAACTCGAAGTCGGAGGAAGAGGACGGCGACGGAGGAAGCGTGAATGACGATACCATTTGATGAATTTAAAGCAAGGTGGGAGATGAGATTTCAGAACCTGCATATACTGCTTTGTCCCAAGATTTTTGATTGATGATGATTCAAGAAGTATCAAAATGATCCCTGTACTGTGATACGAAAATGAAGAAAAATAGAGCAAAGATGGAGAGAGTTGCTTCTTCCAGCAGTCTGCCACCACCCTCCCATTTCTGGTTTTTTTTTTTTTGGCCAAATCGCCATTTCTGGTTTGATTTTTAATCTGTGCAAACGGGGATGGGATCCCCGCGGGGACAGCGGGGAACGGGGATGGGGAGAAAAAATTCCCCACAGCGGGGATCGGGGACAGGGACGAGGAGAGTTTAAATTGGCGGGGACGGGAACGGGGAGTGCTTCCCCCGGCCCCGCGCGGTTGCCATCCCTAGTGTAAACTGGAATGTGCAAATACTAAACAGTGTAAAGAAAGTTAAAACTTAAAAAAGTAGAGTCCAAATGATTATGTGAGCAAGTATTGTCGGGACCGCAAGTGGGCCTAATAAAGATCTCACTATTCAAGTTTTTACTGTGCCAACTCTGAAAGCGCTTTGCTCATAACACTGTGTCTATATCTGTGCCTTCTGACCTCACTCATGCCTCTCTCTTCCTTTTTCAATCTTTGTAAAATTATTAATTTTATAAAAAAATTAATCACAATCTAACTCTAAACCAAAGTTTTAAAAATTGGATCAAACATTAAATTAGCTAAGTGAATAGGAACTCTCCAATCTCAATTCAAACTCAACATGAATGTTGAGATGACATGATGTTGTAATGGGATCGGATGAAAGATGTATTGGTGTTTGGATGATTTAAAATAAAATGATGTTAAATAAGGTGTGAAATTATATAAAAGGTATGTAATGATTGTGGTTGGTTGAAATAAATTTATGAATTTTTTTAATTTGTATAGGGGTATAAATGGTAAGAAATAATGAAATAAGATGGAGATAATGAGATGAGATGATAGGTGTTTGATTGTGATTTGACTCAAATGATATTGAGATGAGATGATTTTGGAAAGCGTGAGGATGAGATATTTTTGGTTGAACGTTTTTTGTCCATCTTATTGGATGAGATGATGGGCCAAAATGAAAATAATATTAAAATTATTTTAAGAATATAATTTGGTCCATAAATTTGTATTGGTCCTAAAATGTGTATATGATAACTCGGGGTCCGTAGAAAATTGCAACCAACAATAATCGGGTATATTTCTGAAATTCAATGACAAAAAAATAACAAACAATAGTCTGGGGACCAGAATGCAAATAACATGACAATAATTGTAAATGTACAATTTGGTCCATAACTTTGTATGGATCCAATGAATCAGTCCTTAAAATGTGTAAATTATAACTCGCGTATTTTCCCAACAAAAAAATAACCGTTATTTCTCCAAAAAATTAAACAGAAACGTGGAAATTTGTTTATTTTCCCAACAAAAAAATAATCGTTATTTCTCCATCATCCATAACGTATAATCATCAGATGATTTTGGACATGAATATAGAACAAAAAATAGTTTGAGGACCAAAATGAAACTAATTGCATAGTTTAAGGAAAAAAACTAAATAAAAAATAGTTTTAGGAACCAAGGAAACTAATCTCATAGTTTGAGTACCAAAATGCCTATAAAAGTGAAGATAATTAATTTTTTTCCTTTTTTTTAAAAAAATTCAATAAAGGGAATAGAAGAATATTGTAACTTAAAAAATAATTTAGAGATTCAATTGTATATTTTAGTCAAAACAAATAGAGGAATATTGAGACTAAAAAAAATTAAAGCATTGCAAATGAACAAAAATAATTTTTATTTAATTAAATTAATATAAATTAGGATATAATAATATATTTATATGTATATATATATATATATATGAGAGACAGAACGTGTCTGGGTGAGAGAGAGAGAGAGAGAGAACGTGTGTGGGTGAGAGAGAGAGAGAGAAAGAAAGAGAGAGATGTGTGTGTGTTTGAGTGAGAGAGAGAGACGGAGAGAGGTGTGTGAGTAAAAAAGAGAAAAAATATTGATAAGAAATGATAGATAGAGAGAGAAAATTATAAGTGTAATAAATGAGAGTACGTAAAATTATTATTTTGTCTATTTTATTTTATATTTGTATTAGAGTATAGGTAATTATAGGTGTATGAATAGGAATAATCTAGTAATTATAAGAGAAAATGAGATGAGGTTGTGAATGAAATGATTGGTGTTGATGAGATGAGATGAGATGAAGGTTCCACTAAACAGCCAAGAGAAAATGAGATGAGGTTGTGAATGACATGTGCTAGTCGGAAAAATTCGACTCGGGCCAGCCCGGTAGAAAAAAATAGGCTCAGGTCGGCCTATCGAAAAAGTTCGGCTCGGCCCGCCCCGGTCGAAAAAATTGGGTTTGGGCTAGCCCGGTCGAAAAAGTTCGGCTTGGCTCGCTTCGGTCGAAAATATTTAGGTCGGGTTGGTCGGAAAAATTCGACTCGGCCTGCCCCGGTCGAAAAATTTTGGCTCGGGCCAGCCCGGTCAAAAAATTCGGTTCAAGCTGGTCCGGTTGAAAAAATTCGACTCACGCCATCCCTTCCGGAAAAATTCGGCTCGGGCCGACTCGGTCGAAAAAACTCTACTCAGGTAGTATCAGGTATTAACACCCTCAATTTGTTGGGTAGTATCGGGTAGTATATGGGTATTAAGTGAACCATTCAATGGGTTTAGGTAGTTATTGGGTGAACCATCGAAAAAACTCTCTTAAAATGTCTCAATCAAAGCCTAAAAAAAATCAAATAGATTAAGTATATAATATTTTTTTGATATATTATGATATTTTAGAATTTAATTTATTTTTATTTATAAATGTAAAAATATTTTTAGATATTTTTTGGAAAAAAATCACTTTTTTAATTTCTCACTTATTTATTTTTCACAATTCGATTCTTATTAATTTTTTTGTCTCAAATTAAACTTTTACAACTTATTTAATCATTAATGTTAATCATTTTATTTAAATTTTAAATAAATTGATAATATAATAATATTAGTTAAAAACATAGTACAATTAATTGATACCTTATTAATCACTATATATGGAGATTAGTTATTATAAATATATATTTTTTTTACATTTTTAGGTGTTTACATAAAAGAATTAAATTTGTTTAAAAATTTATTTTGTTTTTTTTTTTT
>QANZ01010274.1:16458-26562 GCA_003254925.1 Chamaecrista fasciculata
AAAAAAAAAAAAATTGAATTTAGAAATCATTGCTCATTTCATTTATAATTCTTAATTATATTATATGACATAAATCATAGTACTAAATAAATTAAATTATATAAGAAAATATTAAGAAAAATACAGTTAGGTGCTTGTACAACAAAAATGAAGTACAAGAAAACAGACACTTCCCGCCGGCCATCCGTGCACACCATATATAAAGTTTTTCAACCTATGTCTAAGAGTTTTTCAATAGGGATTACAAAAGACAAACAATTTATCACTTGAACTAACTTCTTATTAGTTTTAAATTTGATATTTAATTTACAACCTACTCTTTGACTCTAAATTTATTTTAAAATTATGATTTAGTTTATAAATATTAAAAATATAATTTTTAATTATAATTTTTTTCATAAATACTGACTATTTATTTCTTAAAATATTATTCATATAAATTAGACAATGAAATAAAAAATATATATTTTTAATAACTTAGAACAAAATTATAAATTTAAGATAATTTTAAAAATTAAAAATAATTTTTTCTGTAATTCCCATAATGTTTTCATATAAAAGCTCAGAAAAAAACAAAAACAACACAACTTCTTTTCAATAACAAAATCTTGATTGACAATTTTGTAACCAAAAAAAAAAATCTTGATTGACAATTTAAAGTTTAAACATTTCTTTTCGAAAAAACAATTTAATTTATTTTTGTTTAATAAAAAAAAGGAGTAAACTACTAAATTGGTCCCTGGATTATTGACTCGCTGATAGATTGGTCCCCAAATTTAAGAAATTGACAAATAGGTCCCCGAATTTTTCTAACTTTTGTCAAATAGGTCCTTCTGTGCATGTTATTCGGGGACATATTTGACTAACATTAGAAAAATTCGGGGACCTATTTGACTCGTTAGAAAAATTTAGGAACCTATTTGTCAATTTTCTAAATTTGAGGACCAATTTGTCAGCGAGCCAATAATCTAGGGACCAATTTGATAGTTTACTAAAAAAAAAAAAGGGAAGAGAGAAAGAAAGAAAAGGGGTTGGGAAATAAAACAAAAAGCAGACATTTTCTCTCCAAAAAGCAAAAGCTAAACCCTTGTTCTGCTTCCCGAAGCACCATTTTCGATGCTCCTCCAAACACAGCCCCTTAAACGATGTGAATAAAACTAATCAAAACCGTTTCACTCTCTTTCTCTCTCTATTTCCGTTCATTCACCATTCAATCTTCCTTCCATTATATAAATTAAAATCCCCCACACTCCAAAAACCACATCAATCAATTCCATCTCTCTCTCTCTCTCTAAATGGATGCTCTCAATTTCCTCAAGTTCTGGCGGCACGCCGCCACCGCCACCACCGTCGCCGCCGCCGCCGCTCATTTTCCGGCGGACCCAGACAATGGCTCTGAGGAAGACGACTCGTTCTTCGATTTGGAGCTCACCCTTCACGATTTCAACAACAACAGAGTAAACGACGATGGCGGCGACAAAACGACGAGAGGGAAGAAAGCGTTTGAGTTCCGAGAAAACGACGATTTCGTCGTTTTGGAGAAACCTGTTGTTACAGAGCCAATCTCTAAGAGGAAGGTGCTTCCGATGGAGCCAATTTCGAAGCCTCAATCTCCGATTTCTCTGCTCAAATCGGCTCCTAGCTTCAGAATCTTCACGTTCAAGAAGCCCAAGGAGAGCGTCGAATCAGAAACGACGACGACAAAAACGACAACGAAGCAGAATAAGAAGAAGGAGAAGGAGAAGGAGACGAAGGTGTTTGCGTTGAAGCTCAATAATCTCGAAAATACAACATCGTCGTTTTCGTCTCCGGCGTCGCTTAGCAGAAGCGAAAGCTCGAGAAGCCATGGTAGCAAATCAGAGAGATTCTCCTCGAAGGAGGTATTTCAGAAGTATCTGAAGCTGATTAAGCCTCTGTATGTGAAAATCTCAAGGAGAAACAACGGCGAGAAAACGAGTTTCTCGGGAGATTTGTCTTCTAAAACGACATCGTTTTCTCGCGGCGGCGCGTGTAAGCATCTCGGAAAAAGCAAGTCGGCGTCGGCGGCGTCGCTCGTCGCCGGAGTTAGTTCTCCGGCGAACCGGAGCGATGATACGCTGCTTCAGCAACACGATGGGATCCAAAGCGCCATTCTACACTGCAAGAGATCATTGAACTCCAGAGGTAAAAATTTGAGTAAAAAGTATACTATTTTGATCTTTTAGGGATTAAATTGTACATTTTAATCTTTCGACACCAACATTTTCATTTTTTTTTTCTTCTCAAAATTCATGATTATCTTTAAATGTTAAACTGAATGAATCTTAATTTTCTTGTGATGCTCAATCAGATTACGCTTCTTCGTCATTCGAAAAGGAATCGATCTGCCCAGTGAGGAAATCGTTTTAGGAAGAGAACGAAGCAGATGGGTTTTGAAATTTTCTCGGAATCTGAAAGAGAAAGTGCGGGAAAAAAAAAGTAGAGAAAATCTTAGCTTGTAAAGAAAAGGAAATATTATTAGATTATTTATGTATTTTAGGGGCATGATGATGATGATGATGAAGAAGAAGAGTGAGCAAGTAGTGTAATAGGGTAATAGTGTTATAGGCTCCCCTGCTTGATTCTGTGTTTTTCAGTTTGTAAATTGATTGATGGGTCGTTGTGAACTCATGATAATGAATGATAAGAGTTAAAGTTTTCTTTCTCTTTCAGATTCGGATCTTCTTATTGTATCTCTCTTTCTCAGTATTTGATTTGATTAGATGGTTGTTCAAAGCAACATTAAATACAGGCATTGAGTAAGAGTTCATTAATTGTTTCATAATGAAGGAAATTTTGCACTAAAATGGAAAAAAAGGTTAATGAATTGATTACAGCTTTCTATTTTCAAGAAGTACTATCTCTTACATAAGTTGTGGGTCTTATTTATTATGTAAAAAAATTTAATGAATCTCATTCCAGACTCCAGAATGGGTCTATAAGAATTTATTGAAAGATCATTTTAATATATCTTATTATTTATTTTAGTATTTTATTTATGTTTTAAAATTTTCAAATTAGTTTTAAATATTTGCAAAATATTTTATTTTAGTCTCAAACTATTGAATTTGGTCATATTTCTTTCGTTTCTCATTTCAAGTTCAAAGAATTTATTAAAAATAATTTGTAGTTTTAAATTTGTTGCATTTAAACTTGAAATGAGAGAGATATGATCAATTTTGCTTGTTTGACCATGAAACGAGTGATTTACTTTCATGACCTATTTGACCTTATTTGACGATAACTCTAACTAGATAGAAAAAATACTCTTTGAGAATAATACATAACTCTGAACTCATCACATTCGAACTTACAACGAGAGAAAAATATGATTATATTCAATAGTTTGTGATCAAAATGAACTATTTTGCCCATATTTAAAATTAATTTGAACATTATAAAACACCAAAATAAACATTAGAACATATATTTCAAACCTAAATGACAATTTAACCGTATAAATTACAAGGTATACTTTACTTGTTATGATTCTTGTTACTTGTTAGACGGCTTTATCATTTCTAATAAGAGTATTTTTAACAAAATTCAATCTGAAGAGTGAAAATCTTATGTACAAGAATTGAATTACTTACTACTCCAATTAATTAATTCTTATAATATTACTCATTTGAAAATGGTGGAGTTTAGTTTTGCCTTGAATATTTTATTAGTGATTTAGTGGTTTGTGTATGCAGCATAGATGTTTAGAGAGAGAGAGAGAGAGAATGGGAATGGAATTGAGAGAAGTGTTGAAAGTTGAAAAGTTGGTGGTGGAAGTTACTGCAACATTAATAATGAGATTGAAATGGGAGGAAAAGTGAAGAGTAAGGACTAAAAAGAGAGTATGACATAGGCATTTTGGCATAGAGTTAAGTAAAAAAAAAAAAAGAAGAGGGTGTGTCATTTCTCAATTCCCATTCTATTCTAGTATTCTTGGAGTTATGTTCTGTACCAGATAATTTCATAATACTAGTGGAAGGCTTCTATGTCTTTTGCACTCACTACCATCACAATCAAATTTATTTATCAAAACAAATAATTTTTTCTATTTTATTTTACATAAAATTAAAATTTAAAGGAGATTCACGTTTGTATTAAAATTAAAAAAATTAAAATTAAAATTAATTTTTTCTATCAAAAAATTAAAATTCACTTTTGCACTCATTCTGTTTACATAAAATTAATTTTTTCTATCAAAACAAATTAAAATTAAAATTAAACAAAATGCTTAAAACCTATCAAACTCTCGTAATTTAGATCTTTTGTATGAGAATTTATTAAACTACTAAAAGTGATAAAATATTGTTTAAACTTTTTATTGTAGTTTTTTTTTTTTCAAAATCAAAACGTAATGTTACGCAATAAGTGGATGAATTTACGAAATAAAAAAGTAAACAGAATGCTTTAAACGCATTAAACCACATGATTTAAGTATTTTCTATGAAAAGTTAGTGGATGAATTTACGAAATAAAAAAGTAAACAGAATGCTTAAAACGCATCAAACTCCCGTGATTTAAGTCTTTTCTATGAAAATTTATGAAATAAAAAAATAAACAGAATGCTTAAAACGCATCAAACTCCCATAACTTAACTCTTTTCTATGAAAAAGTAAACAGAATGCTTAAAACGCATCAAACTCCCGTGATTTAGATATTTTTTTATGAAAATTTATTAAAATACTAAAAGTGATAAAATATTGTCTAAACTTTCAATTTTGCATCAAACGTGATGTTACCTGATAAGTGGATGAATTTACGGAACCGGTAAAGTAAATAAAATGCTTAAAAGGCATCTAACTCCTGTGATTTAGGTCTTTTCTAAGAAAATTTATGAAATAAAAAAGTAAACAGAATGCTTAAAACGTATCAAACTCTCATGACTTAACTCTTTTCTATGAAAAAGTAAACATAATGCTTAAAACGCATCAAACTCTCGTAATTTAGATCTTTTCTATGAAAATTTATTAAAATGTTAAAAGTGATAAAATATTGTCTAAACTTTCAATTTTGCATTAAACGTGATGTTATCTAATAAGTGGATGAATTTACGGAACCGGTAAAGTAAATAAAATGCTTAACATATATCAAAATCTCATGAATTAGGCCTTTTGTGTAAAAGATTCATTTAACTACAAAAAGTAATAAAATATTGTCTAAACTTTTGATTTTGTGCAAAAACAAAAAATCTATCTTATATGATAATTTCACGATACTAGTGGAAGGTTTCAATATGTTTTGTAATCACTACTAATCTACCATTACAATCAAATTTATTTATTTTTAAAACTATATTTTAATTTTCTTTTACATAAAGTTAAATGTTAAAGGATATTCACTACTAATATAATTTTTTTTAATGAAAAATTTAACACAAATATTTGTTTCCACCTATAGCTGAAAAATTATATAATTTAACGCAAACAAAATACTAAGGGCCTGTGTTGATTGTCTTGTTTCCTATTTTCATTTTAACTAAAAATAAGAAATATCATTAAAAATGTGTTTTGTACAATTTTTTTTAAATATTTCTTAAAAATCTTCCATTAAACAGACTGAAAACAAGAAATATTTAAAAGACATTTTTAGTATTTCCAAAATAAATTTGTGATATTTTACAACTTTAAACAAAAGTTAACTATTTTATCATGTTAATATTATCATTTAATAATAATCAAACTTAAAAACACAAAAATTATAATTATTCAAGTTAATATTTTTTAATTAGAAATGGTATTTGGTTTGTTCTATATTGGCCAAGTGATAGATAAAATAAATAAATAAATAAAACAATATGTAAGTAAGCTATTTTATTTGGTATGTGTGGAAACGAAAATAAATGTTGTAATTGAAATTCAAATTGAGATCACGGGGAGAGACATGATGGTGGTTGGATGATTTGAGGTGTTGAAATTTGAAATTTTAGGGTTATTGGTTAGACAATTTGAATGAGATTCTTGTATGTATTGAGGTCAAAAACATATTGAAGAGACACGTCATTGTTAGTGCAAAATTCCAAGGCTTCATAATAATACATTTGAAGAACTTGCCAAGAATGACCATTTTATGTGGCCCCTATCCCTAAATTTCATGAAATACAAGAAAGACAAAACATTACTATACTATACTATGCATATCTTTGCTATTCATTTTTTAATAAATATAAAATATGTATTTTAGAACATTAAGAAAAAATAATTTTGAAAGATTTAGAAAAAAATATATATATTTTATATTAAAAACCAATAATAAAAAAATACATTATGATATTTTATGTTTTTTTTTTTGTATTTCTCTTCTTTTTAAAGGTGTCACACAGACAGTTGGCCAACACAATCTTGTGGCAGTATTGACTCTTGAGTGCTTCACACTGCCTAGCAAGCATGGATTAATATATCCCCTAAAAACTAAAATAACAAATAAGAGTTTATTGTAAAATTTGTGAAATTTAGTAAAAGATAGAAGGAAATAAAGATATATATATATATATATATATATATATATATATATAGCAAATGAGGTTTGGCTCATTTGATCACTTTTCGCCCATGACAATTGCATGACTTGGGTTCGATTCCTGATGATGCCTCATTTGGTGGGTTATCTGTAAGTACCTTTGCAAGTGCTCTTTGAGCCCCGAGGTCTGCCGTGACTCTGAATTGGACGTCATTCCCTCACCTAAATTTTCCTGTACAAAAAAAAGATATATATATATATAGTGTTAAAGAGTTTACTAATAATTTGATCTTTAAAAGATTAAAATATACATTTAGTTTCTGAAAGATCAAAATAGTATACAGTTTAGTCCCTAAATGATTAAAATGATATACTATTTAGTTCATAAAAATAACTAATTACTATATCTTTTGATTTTTCAAGGACTAAATTGTATATTTCAATCTTTCAGCGATCGAGCTGTCAATTCAATGATCTTTCAAGGACCAAATTGTTAGTTTACTCATAATTAAATAAACTAGACCCACACTTTTTGAAATTCACAAAAATTCTCATTTCTAATTAAACTAAACATATTTGTATGGTCCCTTTGGTTACTTGATAATTCTGGAAAGGATTTGATCCCAATTGAATCAAAGGGAAGATTGCTTCAAAATGTTTATAATAGACGACAGAAGCATTGTTTGTTCTTAGATTTTTTGATTTTGGTTTGCATTGATTATAATTTGATGGATTTGGTGAAACCAATTAAATTAATTTGATCAATTTTAAATACCTCTACTCCAAAGTAGTGATCATTAAAATGAAGATATTCTGACTTTCTGAGTACGTATACCAATAAATTTATTCATCCAAGACTTAATTGGTATTAAATAAATGGACCTGAGTATGAAAAATAATTTTATTACTCGATCACCTGAGTTTGGAGAAAGTAGTACTCAGTCCATACTCCATATGTAGACTTACATAGTACGCATGTGTTACCTTATTATTATTTTTTAATGTATATTTCGTACATATAATATGATCATATCAATACTATAACAAGTTTAATCTAAGATTAAAATTCTATGGCTTTTTAAAAAATCTAGTTTCAATAAAAAAATAATACAATTTTTATTTTCTATTAAGGTCTACAGTTGAGTGAGAGATGTTTAAGGATTTAATTTAAAGAATCTAGAAATAAAAATGAGTTTTTCTTGTGGCCTGAATAAAAATGAGTTTTGCTATGAGAAGAATATTTTTTTTCAACATACCCACCACAATTATTCCTATTCACTCTTTTTTTTTTTTTTCAATGTCATGATGGTATCTCCGCTTATACGTGTAAGTGTAACTAAGGGTGGTAAAATAATACCCAATATATTAATCTAACCCAACCCAACTATTATTTTAACCAATCATGATCCAACCATTTAAATCATGGGTCAATATGGGTTGGGTCAAAAAATGACCTGCTAAAATTTGAATTGTGTTGGGTCAAACCTATAGTTTACCAAACTCAACTCAAATTGGTGTTAAAACTGCATAGTTTTATGCATGGGTGAATATGAATTTCACAAATTTTTGCAAAAATTATAAAATGACCCCAAATAATTTCAAAACTTACAAAAATTCCCTTAACCATAATATTTGAGGACTAAAATGAAAATTATAAAAAAAAAATTGGGGTCAAATTGTAATTTTGAAAAATATTGAAATAATAGTAAAATTATAATTTAGTCCTAAATTTGGAAAATGAATGCAGTTTAGTCCAAAAAACCTTGTGTTAAGTTGAAGGAAGATGAACTTCACAAATTTTTGCAAAAATTACAGAATGCCCCCAAATATTTTCAAAATTGGATCATGATATTTGAGGACTAAAATGAAAAGTTCAAAAAAAATTTTTGATCAAAAAATAATTTTGAAAAATATGGAAAAACGTGAAAATTACAGATTAGTCCAAAATTTGAAAAAAGAATACAATTAGTCCAAAATTAATTAAACAATTAATAATTAATTTAATTTTAAAATAAAGTGATAATTTTTTCACGGACTAAATTATAATTTTGAAATAAATTTAAGGATTACATAATTTATTTATTAAATAATTAATAATTAATTTTAAAAATAAATAAGTTATTATATAATTTAAAAATAAATATTTTTTAAATGGGTTGGGTTGAGTTGACCCTCTTTTTTATGGGTCATGACCCATTTAAGAAAATTTCATGAGTCATAAATTGGTCAATGATCTATTTATGACCCACCCATTTTTTACTCAACCTAAAACCGACACAATCCACCTATTTTGTCACTTCTACTTGTAACGGTCTAAACGAAAATTAATTTCATTCGGATTATAGAGAGGAAATGGTTGAGTTCTTCCAACAAAGTTGACTTTAGGTATCGACCCTGAGTCCCCTCATTTAGGGTATAACTTACCAACCACTCTACCAAACACTTATTGATTATTCACCCTCGTTTTAAAAGTACTAAATTTCATGAGCCACATAATATATAAAATATAAGTGTTGTGAATAACGAAACTAGAATTCTGTTTTGTTGCTACTTAATATGAAGACACATTCGGTTAAACACTTAAACTAATGAAAGAAAGGATATATAAGGTGTTACGTGGCACATACAGAGATTCTTGATGTATAGAAAGAAAGAAAGATGCAGAAAGCGAGGTTCTTTGCATTGCACCAACTAACTCAAGAGTGAAAATAATTAAGGAAGGTTGTAATAATAAGTAATATAGTAAATAAAAGGTCAAAATCTCAAATTGCTCCCAAATGTATCGGGGTAGATTTCAAAATAGTCCTAAATATTCCATTTATTTTAGATTGGTCTTATTAAATGTTTCTATAATTTGTTGAATCGCTCTCAAATCTACTTTCGAAATGTGATTTGATCTCATTTGCTAATAATCTCAATTGGGTAGAGAAAGAATTATTTACGAGTTAACACATAATTTCAAACGCTTCACATTCATATTTGAAATGAGATAAATATGACCAATTTTGTTTGTTTAACTGTGAAATTAGCGATAAACTTTCCGGATCCAATTTGACTTTATTTGTTAACATTTCTAACTGGATAGATACTTATCAAAAGCAATTTATACTTTTGAATTTGTCGCATTTGAACTTGAAATAAGAAAAATATCATTTGTTTGGGACCAATTTGAGATCTACCCCATATATTTGGGACCAATTTGAGGTTTTGACCTAAATTAAATTAGTAATTAATGCACTATTAACATATATAATATGAATGGGTATGACTTATCTTAAAATTTTGGGTGAGTCTATAATGCAAAGATACAATCTTGACATGGGATGCAAAGGCTGATTTGGCCTAATTTTAACCGTTAGATCTCATCTAACGGTTCTAAATATTCAATTGGAAACCTGTTAAACAGGTAAAATATATATTTTTTAAAAATTAACATTTACCCCCAATCTGAAATCTGAAATTGTAATTTAATCCTGGTTAAAAGAAGCACAAAGGAGAGGAGAGGAAGACGAGTGAGTAGCCAAACCCCAAACCCTAAAACCCCAAACCCCAAACATTCCAGTTTAGTCCCAAATCCTCAAAATAAAATTGTAAAATGTCCCAAAACTCTTCCAAACATTCCAGTTTAGTCCC
>QANZ01010274.1:28468-47439 GCA_003254925.1 Chamaecrista fasciculata
CACGTCAGCAGTTAACGGCTTCAGGGACCAATTTGACTAACGTTAGGAAAATTCGAGGACCTATTTGTCAATTTCCATAAATAAGGGACCAATTTTTCAGTGACCTAATAATTCGGGGACCAGTTTGAGAGTTTACTCGCCTTTAATTCTTTCAAGTCTAAAAGTTTAAATATTATAAAATTTAGGATATAAGATGTAAATATATATAATATTTTGATTACCTGTTGGTTACCTATTCTCCAGGTTATTAATTCCAAATGTTAAAATTTGATTGGTTTAAAATTCTTTGCATCCCATGTCAAGATTTCAACTTTGCATCATAGACTCACCCTAAAATTTTAAGACACAAAATGCAATGCACTTATTGTGCACCCCACCAGACACTGCATGGACAACGTTAACCACCCAACACTATCCAAGGAACTTGTTTTATTATTATTATTATTATTATAATTCTTCAAGAATATTCCTAATACACAGTTCTTATTTCTTAAGGATATGTGCCCCTAATCTTGTTATTGAAAGTTGAAACTAAATATTACTTATTAGAGTAACCTGAAATTGCAGCAAGTTATTAAATTATATTTTTCTTGACTTCTTGTCATTTTAGTTTTAAATTTTTTAAAAATATTTAGTTTAGTTTTAAAATTTTCTTGACTTGTTACAAGTCTTTCCATAAATATTTTAACATACAACTTAGTTTTTGGATAAATTAAATTACAACGAATTATAAATTTTTAGGAACATAGTCTAAGGATTAAATTAACAATTTACTCTTACTTATTATAAGTATTTTTCTTTGAACTAAAGGTGATCAAAATTGATTCAAATCAATCACATAACATCAAATTATAAATCGAAATAAAACCAAATTAAATCAAAGAATGAACTATTTGATCCGACTAAAAATTAATAAAATTGAAGGGTTTAGTTTGGTTAATAGTTAGGAGATATGAACCAAACCAATATTCATAGATAGTAATGACAACGGGTAAGGTATGTATTGTTTTTATCTCTATCTGTATCCGTATTCATTTATTATATTTAATATTTGTATTCGATAATTTATAGTATGTATCCGTATTTGTACCCAATCTGATATCAGGGATTAACGGATACCTAAAATATTAAATATCCAAGAGATATAGATATAGAATAGATCAATAGAATACTCTATTTTTTAAACTAGATATACTGGGTATCCGATATCCGTCAACTAATAATAAATAAATTAAATTAGAATTGATTTATATTTTAAATTTTTTTAAAATAAAAAAGTGGCCATGTAAAAAAAATATATGTAAATCTAATTAATTAAAACTTAAATAATTATATATAATATTAAATTGAATATAAAATATAAAAATTGAACAAGTAATAATGTATTGGATATTGGGTATCTTAACTATCTGCTTATTTCAAACGAATATAGGATATCTGAGAGCAATATTCGTATCCACCCGATATTTGAAAAATATTTAAGTTTTACTATTCGTATCCTATTCAGTATCAGATATCTGACGAATATCGAATAGTTTTTTCGGAATGATGGTACTTAAGTATCCAAAACATTTTCTGGCAAAAAAAAAAAAGTATCCAAAACATTTGCCATCCTTACTCATAAAAAGTATTTTTATTATTATTCTTTTGCAATAAGTTTGTACTTAATTAGTTTTTGAATGAAAACCTAATAAAACGAGTTTTCCTACACAAAAAAATAAATATTTTTTCGCTATTCTTTATAATTTGGATATTTTTATTTCACAAAATATAAAATTAGTGAGAATTTTAGCTAATTGCAAGAGAACAAGATTTCATGTTTACGTAACTCTGGAGAACAATAATGTATATACACTTAGCTTTCTTTTAACTGAAATATTAGAAAAAAAACAAAATAAAACATAGACCCAGCACCATTTTATCCTCCTAGATTGGTAGATTTGCTATGTTTATGTTTCTTCAGTGCAGATATTTGTGTGTCTCAGTGTACCTATATATATATATATATATATATAAGTTGCTGCATGTATGTGTATAATATATTATATACTTGTATATATTTCCATTAAAAACGCAATGAAGAGAATAATGTGAGCTCCTTTTCCAGTGTTAGCTTTTCTTGTTTGAGATGACTGATCACACATTCGAAGGAAACATTATGATTGGAATTTGAGTTTCATGCTCTTTTCAATTAGTTCATTGTATCTCGTCATTTCACTAGCTAGCGAGGGAGAAGAGAGGGATTTCATCTCGGTTTATATATATATATAATATTGATAAGGTATGATCCAACCGATTCCGTTACCTCTGGTTTAGGCTGGGCTTTGGATCCCTTGCCGTACCGCAGGGCGTGCGGTGCGGCAGTGGCCAATGGGAGTGTGCCATGTGGCGCCACCTGCACACATGGCGCCACGTGGCGCAATCTCATTGGCCCCTGCCGCACCGCACGCCCTGTGGTACGGCAGGGGATCCGTTCCCTTCAGGCTGACCCTTTATACCTGTAGGTAGGATCGAGCCCAAGTATAATTACTCCAATACTCCTAAAGGGTAGTCTTAATATTTATTTATCTCTCATATTCTCATATATTTGATATTAATTTGGACGTTAGAGTCTCATCGTGAGACCTCTCACACGAATAGGCTAACCTTTGTAGGTGTGGGAGGCTTGGACCAGAGACAAAGATTTTAGATATTACTATTTTTTTATTTATTTCAAATGGATTATCAAATATATTTTTAAAGAATGTAAAAAGTTTATATTTTGATTTAACAATAATTAAAAGATCATAATACATATACATCATTTAAATTTGGAGACGATATATTTTCGAATTTTCTCACCCACATAAACATGATTTTTTTAATACCCACATAAACATGATAGGCAATGAAATAAGCATAAAAGAAGGAATGAAACTTTTGTAATGACTTTTGATTTTGATTTTGTTTTTGTTAGTATAACTATTTATAATTCATTTTATATTTAAATAATGATTAAACTTTTTAGTTGACTTTAAATGTCTTACAACAAGACAGACTCTCAGAATAATAATTTTTTTTTATCAAAGATTCAAACTTCAAAGATCCAAGTGTATTTTTGATTTTATATATTTAACTCAAGTCTCAATTTAGTCATGTGCCTTTTCAGGTTTTAGAATTGATCTCATCTTCTCGTCAATAAGTTGTAGAATTGATTTCATATCTTTGCAAAAGGTTCCACATTATGAGATTAACGGTAAAACTTTTTATAAAAATATGAGACTAAATCTGTAACAACAAAGATATTGGACCAATCATGCACCTGATCAGAAGATAGAGACCAAAAGTTCAACAAAAAGAAATACGAGACTAAATTGAAATTTGAACAAAAGATATAAGACCAAATTAAAAATGCAATTTGACCAATTTAAAATTTCATTTATAAAAGAAATAGAATATAAAATAATATTAATATATTTGTTACTTTAATAAACTATTTCTTGATCTTCATTTGAGTTTCTTGTCATTAGTTTGATTCAAGAATTCAGATGCTAAATGCTTTGCATCAAAACAAGAAAAATATTGTTTTTTTCAAACTACGAGGGGGTCATTAATTTTCTATAAGCGAGAAACACATGCATATTAAAATTTGTGTCGTGGTGATTGAAGGCATATAAGAGTCACTGAAATATTTTATTATAAGATAAGATAAGATTAATTATTAGTTGAAATTATATACTACTTGGTCTGGACTCTGGACGAATAAAAGATCCAAAGATGTTGACTACATTAAAATAAAGGCAAAAGTACACATTTCGTCCCTAAACTTTACACCTGCTGTTAATTTCGTCCCCAATTTTTTGTTGTTGTCAATTTCGTCCCCAAACTTTACACATGCTATCAATTTCGTCCCCAATATTTTTTTGCTGTCAATTTCGTCCCTAATCTTTTACATTTTGGTCAATTTTATCCTTTGCTCTTACTTTAGTCAAATATTGACGACAAAATCTATGTGGCTAACGATATATAATGTAAAATTGATAGAAAAAGAAACTCAAATCCTAACTTAGATTCAAAAACAGGGATGCAGTCTGTCATTAATTTATTAAAAAAAGAAGTTAGTCAAAGGATAAAATTGACGAAATTGTGAAAGATCTGGGACGAAATTGACAGTTGATGTAAAGTTTGGAGACGAAATTGACAGCAAAAAAAGATTGGCGATGAAATTGACAGTTGGTGTAAAGTTTGGGGACGAAGTTGACAGCGAAAAAAAGTTTGGGGACGAAATTGACAGTTGGTGTAAAGTTTGAGGACGAAATTAGTACTTTTGCCTAAAATAAATGATAAGGAAAACTTGGTCACTTGGGGAAACATTGTCTCAGGAATCATATTGAATCGGTCTGGTTCGTTTATTAAACCGGCATGTAATAAGCACAACCTTCGGGGTGAGTTTGGATAATGGTATTTCAAATATCATGGAATTTCAAAATGCTAGAGATTTGAATTATCTTCCTTTCAATTCCTTGCATTTAAAAATACAATGTTTGGATAACAAGTATAAATTTGAATTACCATCATTTGAATTCAAATTTTTAGTTATATTTTGATACTCAATCAAATTTTTTTTTTTTCAATTTCAATCCGACCGAGCCGAATTTTTCGAGCCAGGCCGGCTTGAGTTGAGTTTTTCGAAACGGGTTGGCCCGAGAGGAATTTTTCGAGTCGGGCCGGCCTGAGATAAATTTTTCGAGCCAAGCCGGCCCGAGACGAATTTTTCGAACCGGGTCGACCCGAGTCGAGTTTTTCGAAAAATTTTGCTCGGCTCGGACCGGCTTGAAAAATACGAAGAGGGCCGGTTCAGGTCGAAAAATTAGTCTCGGGCAGCCCCAGCTCGAAAAATTCGTCTCGGGGCGATCCGGCTCGTAAAATTCGTCCCGGCCCGAAAAATTCGACTCGGGCCGGCTCGACTCAAAAAATTCGTCACGGGCCAACTTGGCTCGAAAAATTCGTCTCGACCCGACCCGGCTCGGAAAATTCATCTTACACATGTCCATAGTTAGATAGAAAGGAGATTGAGAGTGTCCATAGAAGAATTTTAACAATTCCACCTCTTGAGGTGGAATTGTAAATTCTACCAAACAATATCATCTCAAATTCCCAAGAATTTTGAATTACTAGTATTTTAGTATCCAAACAATGCATTTTCATTACTAGTAATGTAAATACCCCCAAACAATACTTTCCTCCCAAACTTTACCTCATCCAAACACATCAGAGTTCAGATATACATTGTTGGTTTTTATTTTAAATTTTTTTTTGCCTGATTTTTTTTTAATTCAATTGGTGAACCAATTGACATACTAGACCGCTTTGTTAATTTAAAACATGTATATGCACTATTACTCATTTATTATCGGGTAAAATGCATTTTGGTACACTGTGGTTAGGACCGAATCTACTTTGGTACCCTGAAAGACAAAATTTGACACTTTGGTACCCTGAGGTTAGTACTGTCAAAACGGGCCAACCCGACCCAAACGGGTTGGCCCGCTGCGGGTTCTGCTTATGCGGGCCGAGCCGGGTTGGCCCGTTTTGAGAACGGGCCAGTATTTTCATAGCCCGGCTCGTTTTAGTGCGGGTTCGCGGGGCCCGTCAACCCACTTTGTTTTTTTTTTGTTCACTCACTGTAATGGTTTGCACTTTCCAGATTGTTTTTTTTAAAAAAAAAATTGGGCTTTTCATTTCATTCCACCATCATGTATGTTAGAATTTAAATTGAGTGATTAACAACACTAGGAATTGAATAACGTCTAAAACATATATATAAAAAAATGCCTAGTGTTTTTATATGCATATATTTAAATTGAGTGATTGACATATATATTAAAGAACACCTGTTGCATTAACATATATATAAAAATTTAATTGCTTGGAGACTTGAAGTGGGCATTAAATTTCAATTGTTGTAATTATGAAGCATTTTTTAAAAAAAAAAAATTTAAAAAAAAAACGGGTTACCCGCGGGTAACCCGTACAAAACCCGTGTGGGCTCGCGAGCCGCACGGGTCGGGTTTTTCTGACCCGTTTTTTCTGGTTGGTATTTTACCAACCCAACCCACCAAAAAAGTGCGGGTTACCGGGTTCAACCCGCGGGTTTGGCTCGTTTTGACGGTACTACCTGAGGTTTGCGCCGTTAGCACTTTGGTACCCTGTGGTTATTTTCCGTCAAGATTTAACAAAAAGTGCTGACGTAGCTCAATCTTAGTCGTCGATTTCTACTGCATCTTATCTATTAGTTTCTATTGTTGCTTAAACCATATTTCAATCTTCAACAAGATTTCTTTTGTGTATTTAGGTCCTCTCCCTTTGGTAAAACGAATCAAAACACAACAAAATAAAAGAATTGATGGAGTTTTCTACAATTTCATTTCGAGAACTAGAGAGTTATTAAAAAAGAAATCGCAGAAAGTTCGTTAGAGTTTTGATGAATCAAAATGTTTGTCAACTAAGTCCTTAATTAATCACATATTGAACTCAAATGTTTGTCATCTTTATTAAATTATTTAGTGAAACTAAATATTAATTATTTAATTTGTAAATTAATTAATGGGAATATTCTTCAAATATTCAAGTTTACTTTCATAATTTCATTTAAGTAGTTCTATTTGAATATGGGGAGGACAAAATTGCATTTATTTTTCAGATTTAGGACTGATATGTAATTCTCTCGTTTTTCTATTTTCCAAAATTAAATTTTGACCCCAAATTCTTTTTGTAATTTTTATTTTAGTCTTCAAATATCATGATCTAGGGACTTTTTTGTAAATTTTGAAACTATTTGGGGGCATTCTATAATTTTTACAAAATTTTTGTAAAGTTTATCTTCTCACCATCGAATTGCAAATTTTTAAGACTAAACTGCATTTTATTTTCCAGATTTAGGACTAATCTATAATTTTATTTTTCCACTATTTTTCATAATTACATTTTGACCCCAAAAGGTTTTTTATAATTTTCATTTTAGTCCTCAAATATTATGATCTAGGGATGTTTTTGAAAATTTTGAAACTATTTGGGGGCATTTTGTAATTTTTGCAAAAGTGCTAACAATTTTCCGTTAAATCTTGACGGAAAATAACCACAGGGTACCAAAAAGCTAACGGTACAAACCTCGGGGTACCAAAGTGTCAAATTTTGTCTTTCAGAGTACCAATGGGAATTCGGTCCTAACTACAGGGTACCAAAGTACATTTTACTCTTTATTATATATCAAGACTTAATTGAAAAAAAGTTAATGGAAGTCACTGTTAGTTTCTCTTTTGACTTCACTATTAGTAATATCGTGCATTATTTGGTCTTCCAATCATTAATTGGTAAATATTAGACATTGCTAATTAGTTTTTTACAATATTATACATTGTTTTTTGATGAACCAGGATTTGGCCGGGGGTCGTTTCCCAGTTCGCTGCAAGATTTCCTGCAAGATAATGAACCACAGGGGGGTTCCCCTGTGATTCAGCTCCGAAGCTTAAGTTAGTAAATGTATGAGCTAGCATGAGTAGCGTGTGAGTAATGAGTTACGTACCTTTCATAGGGTTACCACCTTGTATTTATAGGCTTATTGAGGAGAGTCCCCAACAAACCAACTTCCTTGATTGTAGAAGAGATATTTTGAGTGATATGGGAGGTGAATCATTGGGCCAAGGGCCTCTTCTGCCAATTGGGCCTCCTAATTATTGGGCCTATTATCATTTTTCATTTATTATATATGTTGGGTTTATTTCAAATTGGGTTTGGAATCAAAAAATAATTTACATTCATTTGTTGATAATAAGAATAAGCATCAAGAATGTTAGGTGATATATATTAAGGAGTGCGTTGATTTTTCTTTTTTTCAATTTGAACTTGATTGCCAACTTGCATAACCCAATGATGCCAGGTTAAAACGGGTTACGATTAGGTTATGTCGGGCTAAACGGGTTCAGGTGGTGACACATGTTTTACTTAAATGGGTGACGTGATTGCTAAATGCATATGTGTCACTACTAAATACTACATATTAATGTCAAATGTATAAAAAGTTAGAAGAATTATCCCATTAAGTCTTAGTCTCAATAATCTATGTTATTTCCTTAAGGATTTGTTTGGATTAAGGATATTGAGAGAGAAGAGTGGGGGAGGGGAGAGGTTTGGAACCTCTTCCCTTTATTTAAATAGGGGAAGAGAATGTGGAATTAGCTATTAATCCCCCTTCCTCCTCCTTCCTTCACAATTTACAATCACAAATTACAAATACTTTAAATTGAGGTTTTCCTCTATAAACAAAGAGGAAAACTTCATTCCTCTCCCCCTCAAATCTCTTCTCTCCCCTCCTCCTCCAATCTCTTCCCTTCCCTTCCCTCCCCTCCATGAATCCAAACAAACCCTTAATTTTTCAATTGTAGCGGTCTCCATTAAGGTTAATCTTTTTCCTTCTTTTCTTTAGCGAAATATTTTAAAAAATAACAACAATGATGAATGATTTAAAACTAGACCCAACCAAATCTGCAAAAGGATGTGCAAGTTAAGTTAAAAAATTTTCAAATTCAACACTCACAACTATTTATGCATATAAAACTCATTAGTTGTATTATATATACATAGTTTTAATTTAAATCATTTAAAATAATATTTAATCCTGTAAAATTAAATTATATATTAATATAAAATAAAAAGAAGATAAAAAATAAAAAATAATGAAATAAATTAAATATTTTTCATAATTTTTTAATTTTAAATATATTAAAATAAAAATATATCATTTTTAATGTTTTAATAATTTATTTTATTTTTAAAAAAGTTTATACATTTTTCACAAAAACAATGGGAAACTAAAATCATTGCCGGCTACAAAAGTCATTAGCCAGAATACTATTTTAGGATCTCACCTAGTTTATAGAATGTTGACACTTGCCTGTGAGTCCAGGTTTGATGGAGACTGAAATTATTTGGCTGACTTTTCAGCTTCTATGTTTTTCTTTTGATTTTGTGTATATTTTTGGTCATGATAAATAATATGATATGACCCTAATCTTAAAACATGCAAACGCGTTACATTTTGCTCTATTTTCTTGTTCAAGATGTTGAATATTCACAACTCAACCATATTATATTGGTCAAGTATTTGGAAAATATCAAGCTACTAGATCACTAGAATAAATAATAAATAATAGGCATAATAGTAAACTTTTTGTTGACAACACTTTTAATAATATTTTGAATTTCATCCTTATAAGATCAGAGTTCCTTATAGGAACGTTTTATGAGCCTAATTCGACCTCTAGTTCAATAATGTTTATGATTTATTCTTTTGATTTATCAGTATTGAAGTCTCTGATCATTTGTAAGTCTTCATTTGGCTTTTATTTAATATATGTCATCTTATTATTATAAAAAAAACTCTAGGATTTTTATTATTAATTTGGGTAAATTACACTTTAGTACCTTGTTGTTTGACCCTATTTCACTTTGGTACCCGTGGTTTGAAACCTGACACTTTGGTACTCTGTGGTATTCTCCATTAACACTTTGGCACCCTTTGGGATTATTTTATAATTTTAACCATAACAAATTTTGTAAAAATTACATATTGACCCCAAATTTTCTTTAGTTTTTATTTTAGTCCCTAGATAATATGTATCCAGGGACCTATTTGTAATTTTTTGAAAAATTATTTTTCAGTCTCTAAATTTATAAATATTTATGATTTTGTCCTTATAAAATAGAAGTACACGATTTGATTTCTAAATAATGACTAACGCCAACGAATTAGTCTCTAGAGATTGATGTTCTCTATTACCTGGCCTAGTAACATATATGTGAAATACATATGAGACATCTTTAAATGCTATTTTCAGTTGCCTAATGTATCATTTATTACTTAATAACAATTTGATGAACACATCCAAATTTTCACACCATCGCCCATTTGGTGTGGTTAGGCTAGGGAAGTCGATGGCAGAGTCCATTCTTCTTTTTCATCATCCTTCTCTTCAAACACTGAGTACGAGTTTCAAATGTTGGAAAGGATAATAATCACAATAATAACTAAGAAGGTGCAATCATGGAATTGGCATTGGAGACCACTAGAGTTTGTTGAATTTAAAATTTTCTTTAGAAGTTTCGTCCTTTTGAGGAGTGTATTTTTTCTTTAAGGGTAAATTGCAATTTGGTACCCTGTGGTTAGGGGCGGTTCCCCTTTGGTACACTGAAAGAAAAATTTTTGCATTGTGGTACCCCGTGGTTTGCTCCGTTAGCGATTTGGTACCCTGAGGTTTTTTTCTGTTAGGATTTAACGGCAAATGTTAGTTAAAATGTCAAAAATCTCCCAAAAAGTCTTCTCTTATGCGTTTAAGTCCTTTCCCTTTACTAAAAGGGATCAAAACATAAAGAATTAATTATAAAAGGGTCTTTAGAATTCTAATATTATAGATTTTTCTCCTTTTCATAAGATTTCTTTTGAATAGGTCCTTATTTAATTACACTTTAATCCCAAAAGTTTATGATCTTTATCAAAATAGTCCTTAGAACCTCAAAAGACAAATGAGCATCTATGATTTATCAAAAAATCCCTATATTCAACTACAATTTTCATTCTAGTACACTACAAACAAATCAAAACCCCCAAATTTTTCCAAAATCAAGCCCCACAAATCAAAAACCCTCCCAAAACTCTTTCAAACATTCTAATTTAATCCTTAAAAATAATAAAAACCCTAAACACCTAAAACCTTATTTTTTTTTTTGAATTTTCATCTTCATCTTCTCATATTAAAATTTTTTTTTCTTCTAATTTTCATGTTCATCCTCATCTTCATCTTCATCATCATCTCCATCTTCCCATTTCCAGAAACTTAAAACATCATCATCATCTTCATAGCCTTCAATCATCTTCATCTTCACTGATTTCCAGAAATCTCTTCGCTTAGGGTTCGAAATCGTGCCCATTTCCAGAAACTTCGAACATCATCATCTTCATCTTCACTGATTTCGAATGAGAAACGAAATCGTGTCAAAATCCGAGCTCGAATGACTTCGAAATCGAACCAAAATCCACTAAATTGAAGAAATTGAAGAAGACGAACACTGAATCGTTCCGATAAATCGCGCCTATAGGGTTCGAAATCGTGCCAAATCGAAATCAATGATGATAACCCATAAAGAAAACCGAGTATGTGACCGGTTATGCTAACCCATCTTTGTCGTCCTTCATTGGAATCGGTTTTTGCATCTGCAGAAGAAGAAGAAGAACAAACTCTACTAGGAAACAAGTTGCTTTAGCTTTCACATCCCCCAACTCAAAGGGTTTATCGGTTTTGTCATTTTCCGAGATAAAGAGCCTCACCGGTGATTTCAAGAACAAAAAAAAATTAAGATGAAGATTAAAAAAAATTTAAGATGAAGATGAAAAAAAATTGTGATGTTCTTTGGCTTTTTAATATCTTTAAGGACTAAATTGAAATGTTTGAAAGAGTTTTGGTATACTTTACAATTTGATTTTGAAAATTTGAGACTAAAATAAATAAAGATGAGGAAAAAGAGGGAAAATTGAGAATAATGAAATAAAAATGGGGGTTGTTGATGATGTTGATTTTGTTGTTGAGAGGGTTTTTGATTTGTGGGGCTTGATTTTGGAAAAATTTGGGGGTTTTGATTTGTTTGTAGTGTACTAGAATGAAAATTGTAGTTGAATATAGGGATTTTTTGATAAATCATAGATGCTCATTTGTCTTTTGAGGTTCTAAGGACTATTTTGATAAAGATCATAAACTTTTGGGATTAAAGTGTAATTAAATCAGGACCTATTCAAAAGAAATCTTATGAAAAGGAGAAAAATCTATAATATTAGAATTCTAAAGACCCTTTTATAATTAATTCTTTATGTTTTGATCCCTTTTAGTAAAGGGAAAGGACTTAAACGCATAAGAGAAGACTTTTTGGGAGATTTTTGACATTTTAACTAACATTTGCCGTTAAATCCTAACAGAAAAAAACCTCAGGGTACCAAATCGCTAACGGAGCAAACCACGAGGTACCACAATGCAAAAATTTTTCTTTCAGGGTACCAAAGGGGAACCGCCCCTAACCACAGGGTACCAAATTGCAATTTACCCTTTCTTTAATCAATACACATTGGCTAACACATGGACATATTTAACTAGACCACTTTTAGCATTTAATGTACACGTCCCTTAGTTAAATGATGTTAATGTTTCAGGTATGGGAAACAACATTTAGGTTGATCCCGTGAACTTGCAAAACCCAAACCAATCCGCAACTACGAAAGGGGTTGGGTTGAAAATTAACCCACAAACATAGTCTTGAAACATGATCCAACTTCCGAACTTATATATATATTAAAAAAATCTATTACTTATTGATATCAATTATACGTTTTGCATTTTTTATGGTTTGTGATTGTATTTTGTTGGTTTTTTTTTTTTGTGCAAGAATTGTAAGGGTGTGTTCACAGGCTGGGTTTCGGCCGGACTCATGTTGGGCTGGGCCGGGCCACCGGGTCCAGTCGAGCCAATTTTTTTTTCTAAAAATTATTTCTTATTTAAACCATTTATTTATTTTGTATGTTTTTAACTCGTATATATATACATATGTGTTTTTTAATATACAATTGATAAAAATAATAGTACATATGTATTTTCAATTATTTTAAAAAATATTTAATAGTAGAAAACATAGATCTATATAGTTTAAATTTAAAAAAAATAAATTAACATACCCCCGATCAGGTCTAGAAATACTAGATCCAGACCCAGACTCAGACTGAGTCTTGAACATCCCTAATAAATTATGATGGAATGAGTATCGTATATCTTTCTTATCGAGAATGATATTGTATAACATAGTTAAGAGTTTACCATTTTTGTTTTTTTATAGAAAAACGATAGCAAAAAAGTAGAGTTCACTTCTGTTTGCGCACTGCTTATCCTTTTCTGAAAGGATCCTCTCAATTTGGCATTGTCTCAATGAAATTTGATAAAATTTTTACTTAATTTTTCATGTTCACTACTTATTTGTCCCTTAGATTTACTTCTGATACTATGAAATGGAGAGAATATCATGTACATATCCAGGTCACTGAATTTGAGTTCACAACTATTTAGGTTCATTGACATTTGACAGTTTGGCATAAGTTGAAATTTGTTCATTTCATTGTCTCAGTTTTGACTTTACTTGAGTTGTCCACTGCTAGTGCTATTTCAATTGAGTCGGACCAACCAGAAAAAGTTGAGTATAATAACAATAATTCCTCACTCATTCGTTAAGATGTCTCTAATAAACCTTTAACTCAAAATTTTACCAATAAAAATTGACTTACAAACTACACTCCTACAAGTGACTAGAAACTCATTTTGACCAAGCTTGTGTAATCAGTTTTAGGAGTTCATTGCTGAGTTTTATTCTTAGATTTAAGCCATTTGTGTATCTCCTTTAATATATAGCCTTATGCTATTGTACTCTTTTCTTCATGAATGAAGTTCAGACAAAAAAAAAAATCTATACTAGCCTATCAAAACCAAATAAGTAATCTCTGAGATATGGTATATCACCTGAATAATTGAGTTTAACCTAGCCAGACACACATACATAGCCTGGGGTACTCTAAACTGTAGTAACCAAAAGAACAACAAAGAATGGTGACTAATATGGATCAGATGCACAAGGCTTTGGCTTTTACTAGAATGGGTTTTCTAATAAAACACGCAAATTGGAACAGAACTAGAACTGCATTACATTCACAGGGTTAAAAAGAAACAAAATAGCATGACTTGTCTTGTACAACCTTAACAATATACCAAAAGTACAATAATTAAAGCGAAATTAAAGCAGGTGAGTCTCCTTTTACTCAGCAGTTAGCCATCTAACAAAAAACAAAGCATCGAGAGCATAATCCCACACCACAAAAAATATGTATAAAGAAGTATTTAATCAGATAACAGATTAATATTCCCATTTCTTCAACTCCATGCCATCAGGAGGACTTCCCTCTACCTTCTTGGATCCCACTTCTTTCCAGTTTGTAGACAGTACTGTTCCATTAGACTCCACCTGCAACAAATTCAACAGACATTAAATAAAGCAGAACTAGAAGTACGCATTGCACATTCACCAGATTCGGAGATTGGAAAAAAAAAAAAATCTCACAAATGACTTTCTCATTGCCCTTCTTGTGTCCTCATCTGCATCTTGATATATTTCACGGAAAAATTTGTTCAATGCAGCATCACCATCAAGTTTTTCGTCTTTTTCCTAACATGAAAAAGAAATGAAGAATGTCAGGACTCAGGAGAAGGAAGTCAGGACGTGCACAAACATGCAGAATTTGAAAGGTTTCGGGCAGGAGGAGACACCTCTTTCTTAACTTGAGCTTCAAGCTTATCCCAGTCTACTCTAGTAGGTTTTGAGGATGGGTAAGTAGGTCTTGGACCACCAGAAACTGTATCATACATTGCAAACAAAGAGGTATAGCAGGTAATCAATGATACAAATCATACATTGTCAAGGGAAGATATAAAACATGAAAAGTCCTCAAAGAAAAAGTGCAGAAACAATTGACCAGACAGGTAGTTAACTTGTAATTCATAACTTGTAATTCACTCAAATTTTAGTCCAAAACCATTAGGTTAACTGCAGCCAGCCAGCCAAAGTTTTTAATTTACTTTTTATTTCCAAATCACCACCCCAAAAACCATTACAAACCTTGTACTCGTGTCAACATGCAAAGCACTGCTGACTCAAGTAACCTGATAGTTCCATTATGTATATATTAAATGCTTTCATTACATTCCACCACCTTAAGAGTAATTAAACATTGTAATCAGAGAAATTAATATTAACAGTAATAAAATCGGGCCAAGGGAAGGGACAGGCACACAACTACAGCATAGAATTAGATAAATGTAAAACAGCAGACCATAGGAGCCATAGAGATAAATATGTCAATTCATCATACAGCTGCTCCCATACAATTGAACTAATCACATTAACAAGAATCTTAATTTACCTGAGGAAGCATAAACCTTTTGAACTCCAACTTCCCTGGCGAATTCCAGAGATGTCCAATGTAGAGGTTCAGCTTTTGAAAGGCGAATTTCAATTTTGGTAGACAAAACCTCATATCTGCACCGTGAAGGTGTTATCTGATTCAAAGAAACCAAGTGTCAGAATGATTTACAAAATAACAGACAAACAGCAAAATCTTAACAAGATTAAATAAATTTTGCTTTTGTGCAGACAGGGAGGCTGCATCGATACCTTTCCAAATAAACGAGGCTGAAAGCTGTATCCTTCTTCACCCGGAACATCAATACGAACACTTAGCTACAAAAAGTTTCAAAAAACATTTAATAAGTGTGAAATAAATACGTGACCAATCAACTTGATCACCAAGACACCAAATAGATGTGAAACATACAATTTGTTCACCGAAGTCAACAGTAACTCTATCCCGTGGGATACCCTTGGCAAATATTGTTACTACCACTTCATCAGGCTTCTGGTAGAATTCATGCCTGCAAAAATTTTATTTTCCAAAAATCTTTTAATTGAATCCAAACAAAAATAGTAAGGTCATCATCATAAGCAGGAGCTAACCAATCATGCCAGAATTATTACAAACTTGAAAGTTGAAATAGACTTCTTCAACAATTAACAAACTATGCATAAAAGAAACTTAATCCTCTTTAAGCACAAACAAAAACATGAAGGCATTTAGTGTATGAATAGCTTAAAACCCCAGGTATCTGATTTTAGCATAGGTGGATACTGGAGTATTTCAGATTTCGTGTTAACTGAAAACAATTAAAAGTTATAAAAGAACTGACGCTCTTTGCATTTTACATAATATGACAGAACTCAAGTTAGGAGATGTGATATCCTCAAGCTTTTAAAGTGCTATGAAATGCCTCTAATGGAGACGTCCTATGCCTCCAGACATCTTGCATACCTGTACCGAAAAACAAACTCAGCAATCTAAGATAGTCCAGTACCCTAGATGCTAGAATGAAGATTACAATGTACCAAACACCTAGAATACCTAAAGGTATGCACCAAAAGATGGGACGGGACAAATGCACACAAAAGAATAACTCCATACGATGAAAACAAGAGAACCGCACAAACCTGTATTTAGGTTTAGCTGGTGATTCTGCCACCTGTTGTGGAATATCATTCTCCTGTTTAACATAAATTGAAGATACATCTGGGGTGGCCACCCTTTCCTGTATGGTAATGGTACTACCTTCCGCTGTTCATCATAATCATTAATCACATGTCAGTTAACTAGCTAAGTGTTCATATATTTCCACATTTTCCCTCTCAACAGTCAAAAAATCAGCATGAGATCTCATTTAGTTCAAATGAAATCTAAAACACCACATGAAAGAGACAAAAAGGCACCATAAGAAAAATATATTTAGTTTTATTGTATAAAGAAAGACAGTTTACCTGCAATCAGGTCATCACACTCTTTGATTAAATTCATGAATCTTGAATCTTCCGGAGACAATGAAGCACCTTTCGTCAGAGCTATCCTTGCAGTCTGATATTCCTCAAGCTTCATACATGCAGTACTGCAACCAAGATGGCAAAGCCGAAAAGCAAGGTCATATAAGTAGTTGTTAACAACATCCAATCTTCACAGGATATAATAATATGCCATAGTCCATACTAGCTTGCAATAGGTGAAAAAAGTATACCACATCAGCAACTATTTCCGAGCATGAGTTAATCATGCCATCATAATTTACAGTTCTACCATGTATTATAGGGATAGGATTAGAGAAATCAAATTGGGAGGCAATGATGGTCAATTTATCAGTTCTGGTGACAAGAAATCAGGCAACAATAAACAGCCACAAACAATGCAGATGAAATGTATATAGTTTTTATGGTGAATGTAAAACATTGATAGAATGTGTCTATTTCTATGGGTACACAGAGAGGATTGAACTTGCAATCCTTTAGGCCTTTACCTAAATCCCCACTATCAAACAACAGTAAACCTAGCTGATAGAATTGTTTCACAGGAAATAGAAACGAGACTAAAGTAGAGAGGACAAGGTCGCATTGATCTTACCCTTTGCGAAAATATGCTTTGGATAGTTCAGGATTCAACTCAATTGCCTTGTTTGTATCAGTGACAGCATCTGCACAGAAGGGATGTAACAATTAGTTGCAAAATTTGGAAATTTTAACAGATAAAAGGATACAACAACGGAAAAGCATGGGCGTACTGGAGCAACCAACATGAAACACACGCAGCAAACATAGATATTAAAATTCCAGAAAACAGATAAAGTGATAAAACAAACGAACAAAGGCATTCAATATTAACATATTTTGAATATGTTCAAATAAAACATTAGCCCACTCCTCAGAAGGCACTATAGATCCCTTCTCAACTAAAAAACCCCTAAAAACATATAACACGCGTGCGTGTTCCGAACAAAAAAGAAAATCCCATCCCGGTTGAATAATTGTTCTGCCAAACTGTATGTTTCAGAATCAGGATTTCCAATATATAATACCAAATTGAATACAATCCCAGTTCCAAAACAAACACCGATCACTATATAAACCAAAAATCACGAGGATCGAAAGGAAATTTTACACATAACGAAACTCGTATCGTTTAATCGCAATTTCTGGAAACAAAAGGGAATAGGCGAATAGGGAAAGAAAGAAAGAAGCGAACCAGTGTAGTAACCGAGTTTAATATTAGCCTGGGCACGGTCGGCATAAAGCTCGGCGCTATTAGGGTTGATAGCGATAGCTTTAGTGAGGAGGTCGGCGGCGAGCTCGTAGTGGTCGTCGACGAAGGCCTCTTTGGCTTTGACTTGGAGATCGGAAGCCATGGAAGAGCGAGAGTCTAGAGAGAGAAAGCAGTAGAAGAGTCTAGAAAGAGAGAGAAAGAGAGAGTGATGAGCGAGAGAATTGAGAAGAATACGATTGACCTGAGAGGCTATTATGGAATGGTAATATATAGAGAGAGCCAGATGAACACTGATGAGGAATCCGGGAAATATATATATAAAAAAAGACTAACATGTGCCATTATGGTATATTTTAACATTTGTTCTGATGGCTTAGATCTCGTATCTTGAAATCTATGAAAATTCATTTAAAAAATAATTTTTAACGTTTTAAAACTCAGTTGACCAATCAAAAGAAACTTTAACATGTGCTAAAAGGACCATAAAAAAAAGACTAATTATTTTAAGTCCTTTTATCAAAAATATATTTTAAGCCCAAAATTTAAATTTGGTTTCATATTTTGTGCTCAATTTTTAATTTGGTCTTGTATCTTTTTTTATTACACTTTTAGTCTCATATCTTTGGGTCAGATATAGAATCGGTCTTATATAATTTTTTATTGTAATTTTGGTTTCATCTCTTTCGATTAGGTATGGAGTTGGTCCTATATCTTTAAGTCAGGTGAGACTCACCATAAAATCGTTTACAAAAATATGAGACAAATTTTACAACATAACCAAAAGATATGAGACCAAATCTAGAACAAAAAAGTATATGAGACTAATTTTGTACTTATCCAAAGATATAGGACCAAAAATGTAATAAAAAATGTACGGGACCAAATTGAGAATTGAATATAAAATATGGGACAAAATTTGTGTTTTAACCTTATTTTGATTATAAAAATACCAGAATTTCCTTTTTTATTGTTTTTGACCTAGGAAGCATGGACACTTCATTTTGAAGGCGTGTCGCCGTGTCAGACACGTGTCAGTGTCCGACACTCGTATGACACCGACACGACACATATCCATAAATTTTAGAATATAAATCAATTTTTTGTAACTTTCACATGATAGGCAAGAGAAAATAATAATAGATATGACATATATTATGAATAAAAATTGTAATTTTTAATTTTTTCATTAAAAATTATGAATATTTAATTATTTATATATATA